>JAHWFP010050756.1:0-11181 GCA_023313725.1 Lithobius niger | reverse complement strand
ATTAATTAACTGAACAAAAAACGGCCTTGCCGTTTAGAAAAAAAGCTTTAGAGCTCGTATCCCCATACCCACAGCTGTAAAAGTACAGGAATAAAAACGGATTAGAGTTCAATCGAACGCAACGAACTATAATTTGAACTTCAATTCCAGGGAACAGGGAAGGTTTTTACTCATTGGTTATGTCAGAAAGTGAACGCAGTTTGTGTTTGAAATATTTAATGTTTGTTTACATGTGTTTTATGTTTGTCTGCACTTAAGTGTTATGCAGTCTTTTTTGTTTTAAATGTCTGTTTGTTGTTTTATATTTTAAGTGTGTTTCCTCAGAGTGGCTATATGTGTATTTTGTGTGGATTTATAATTTGTAATACAAGCATACTCCTAATTAAGGCAGGTTTTTTTGCTGTGTTTGTGTATGTCTTTTTCATCTTTTGCAGGCGTTTTGCTGTTTACGGCGTCTGTTTTGTATGTGTTTTAGATTTTCATTCTGTTTCATGTGCGTTTGTATGTTGTATTTTGTGTCTGTATTTTATTTATGTGAAGTAACCAACCGTTTTGTTTGTTTGATTAGTGATGTACATGAATGCGTGTGCATGGAGGCTGGCAAATCACAATAATTTTTCCCTGGAATTGGAGTTCATATTATAGTTCGTTGCGTTCGAGTGAACTCTAATCCGTTTTTATTCGTGTACCTTTACGGCAGTGAGTATGAAGATACGAGCTCTTATGCTTTTTTCTAAGTTAATTTTTTGTTCAGTTAATTTGTTTGCTTTTTTCGCTTCCATTTTATTGTAATTGTTACGGTCAGGTCTATCATGTGTATGGTATGTCCACTGTCCATCCAATTTTATTTGGGAAAAAACGGAACATTAGAAATGCGTATTTCTATTCAGGTTCCGCCCAAGCTTTGTCCCATGTTTGGTATTTGATGGTAATACACTAGCTTGTGTCTACAGTTACCCTGTCAGCTCGACGGGTAGTTGATTCTGCATTATTGCAACAGATGCAGCATTATGGCAAACAATCGCGGAAACAATTCAACTAGCTTCCCGAAGCCCGCATTGAAGAAGTAAATAAGTCATTCAGTCATGTTGGCCGCCCAATTTTGAGGCATAAGGCCTCAAAATTGTGGACTTCGGACCATATGGTTTAAAACTGAAAGCTTTAAGCAAAACCCAAGACCATTTCATTTTGGTTCTCGACAACCTATCTGTGGCCGACAAAGCAAACTAACAGAAGATACTACCGACAATGTTACGTTCCCCGTGCCCGAGCATCGTTGCATCTTATTCGAGTGAGCTACAATCTGATGTTGTGCACATCGCCTATAGAGCAGTGACACGACGTAGTATTATTGTATATAACTCTATGCTGGAGCCTTAATGGGTTAGCTGCAAGGGGCACTGCAGAGAGAAACAGAAAAGCGTCATACTGAAGTCGATGCTGTGAAAAGTGATTTGTTAGGCTTAAAAACGCGCCATTTTTATTGTTGGAGAAAACAACGTTATTTTAAGCCTAAAAAATCCGCTCTTCCGTTGTTTTTCCCTCCATCTTTACGAAGTGCACCTTGTAGTTATGCCCTCCAAAACCTATACTGGTGCCAGTATGGCGGCAAATGTCACTGCTGTATTGTTGCCCCATTGTTACATATTGCAGCATTGCATTCTGGGGCCTCGCCACCGCCACAGCCTGTCCAGTTTTTTTTTTTAATTCTCGTGCGAAAACGAACTCTAATCCAATAAATTGTAGGATTGGCCAGTCGTGAATCTCATTCAGAAGAGAACCAGAAGTTGGCAGGCGCCATGTTGGCGTTATTAACGTCAACCGCCAACGTCCAACCGCCGGAAGGAATGCTGCTTGCGATGGTTTGGAATGCATTGTTTCTAGTACAGTTGCGACCCCTGATCACAAGTGGAACGTCTGGCGCCATCTATATAGGGTCACTGTTATGAAGTAGTAATTATTTCCCAAGCACGTTTCTATAGGTAGACGTAAACGTTCCTAAACTTAATCTCTCCAACCCTTGTTTCCAGCAAATAAAGTTACAAACTCACCATAATCAGCCATATAGTACTTGCAGTTTCCTAGTACAGTGAATACTTCAGTTTCAGGCTGAAATATAAAATAAAATAACAAGCTTACTGAATATTAACGAACTGGCAAAAACAGCTTTTCTAATCACATATTTCGGCACATTTGTAAAATTAAATATTACGAAATTCAGTTGTCAAATTGATCATAGGAAAGTAATAAAGTGAACAAATAATAATTAGCGTCGTAACAATTCGGACTGCTGATAGGGATCGTTTTCAAGTAAGTGAATTTTTTGGAACTATAAGAGTCATTCTAATAAAAACATTTTTTTTTTAATTAAAACAATATTATAATATTATACATCATAAAAAAAAGCCCAGAACACTGCCTGCCTGCCTATGTAATGCTCCCACAAGGCAACGTGAGAACTCTTCAACAATGCCTTCAAATTAGATAATAACCAATTACAAAAATGAATTGAATTTCACATTCAGTCAATCGTATGCAAATGTTGCAAAAGCTGTATACGCTATGGGCAGCATGCAGAAATTGGGGAGAGCAATGTCCTTTTAATTATTTCATCGATGCGGCCTTCCAGTGCTGAACTGAATTGTTTCAAAGTTGTCGGTGCAACAATCAATGCAGGCGCAACCATTGTTTAATGCCTGTCAGTTGGTAAAATCACGGTTACCTGATTTTATTTTATTTTATTTTATTTACCCAGGGAGCTTGGACCCGCAGTCATGCGCTCCCTGCTAAAATTAATACACCAACAAACCAACACCATTACACCATTACACCATTACACCATTACATACTAATACCAGCGCATGACCACTACACATACTAGTGTACTATAACACACTCAATCAAACTAATGCACTGAACTAACGTAGCTGAAGGAGAAAGAGGGAGGGGCTAAGCCCATTCGGCTATAGTCTAACACCTGTCTCTTTTACAAAGCGAACAACCAACACTGTTACCTCGATAAATGAACAAGAATTACTTGCACCCTCCGTGGTGGGTGTCTTTTTGTTGATAAAGATCATACCAAATCTAGACACACGCTAGTGTGTCGCGCCAAGTTAGGCAACAATTAGTCAACAAACATCACAACAAACATCACATCAATACAATTATCGAGGTTGTAAACCATTGTAGCGCGACGCCATAGCATCAGTGTCTAATATCATGAAGCATAGTGGAGCACATTTCAGCTAGCCTACTTGAGGAAAAATAATAATGCGGTACAAAAGCTTAAATTGTGTTGAAATCGAGAGCAATGACCCACCTGACAAAAATTAAGCTGGCGTGTACGAATGCCAGCTAAGCTGCTTTCAATGCAAAATCTGACTCTCAATAACGTTGTAAATATGTTACTAGTTACTAGCTAGCTAGCTAGCCAGCTCATCCCCACATGTTAATTTCCAAAGGGTGATTATTCATCGATACCGAGATAACGGGAAGGCTTCCAGCTATGAAATAGGACGAATGGCTGCAGTACAATATGAACTGCGTACCTTTTATGGTTTGGAGCCTGGGGGTGCAACGGGGAAGGCGTGGGAGGGAGTTGAATATCTTTATTCGGGGCCTTAGCCCGAAGCTATGCGCCCACGCTATATACATGTCTACAATACCAACTGCCTGTAACTAAACACAAACTAAACACAATATACCCTGCCTACAAATAGACCAAACAAAACAACGAGAAACAATGGGAAAACCAAACAGCTGAACCACGCTTAAACTTAACACTACATTACACCATCATATCTGCACCTCCGTCGTCCCAAACACAGCACCAGCTCACCGAGCAGGGGCAGATAAGTCAAAGCAAGATCCCGATGTTCTTCACAAAACGTGCATTGCTCCTAAACTTTGCCACTTCTCTTTTACCACCAGTACTTCTTAGCAGCTTTTCTGCAGATCCCATATCACTAATCCAAATTGAAAGCATTCTACTCTCTTCGTGCCATAAGGTGCGGTGGAGCAGGAGATGGGACACCGTATTATCAGCACCACAAAGGCAGGTCGAAGTTATGCTCCAACCCATCCACTTCTTGTGTGACTGCAGGAGACAGTGTCCCGTTCGAAGTCGCGACACTATTCTCGCCTCCCAGTAGAGAAGCCTATTCAGGGTTGAATCATACGAAGAGGTACTACAAATTGCATATAGCGAACGCCCAGTCTGTGCAGTGGACCATTCCTGGTTCCAGCATGCCAATGTCCATTGACGCAACCGTGGTTTGACTGCCCCCGACAGTTGAGCAAACCCTATCTCACCAGCCCCTTGCTCACCAGCTTGTTTGGCTAACCTGTCTGCCTCTTCGTTACCATGAACGCCAGTGTCCCTTCACCCATGCAATCGTCGGATAGCTCCACTGCATTGCCGTCCACAGCTTCCAACATATACTAAACTGTAGCGGGTCTGATCTTTATCGATGCGCGTGAGTCTGTAAGTATCTTAAAATCCATCAGGTGTATGTCCGCCGCTACGTCCAACACAACAGAGATCGCATCCATCTCACAGATATAAGTTGATGACACACCCATTACAGATATCTGAACTGACATCTTCAGACCAGGGATCCATATTCCAATACCACCTGTTTGTGACTGAACATAGTACGATGTGTCACAATAAATGTTACAGGCACTCTCGCTTTCCCTCTTGAACACATCAGCCACAGCTGGGCACCAGATCCACGGGCCCGGAGCCACGACCGAAGTCACTCGCCTGGTCTAATCTAGTAAGTAGTCCTACAACATACTAGCACCCCGGCCAGCCACACCTAGCCTCATACATAAATCAGCCTCAAGAGTCGTATAATCATGTAGAACTGTTGCAACCGGGTCTTGAACACCGCGACCCATATTCCGCAACAACAGCAACATTAGCAACTCATCGGCCCTGTGACGCACAGGCGGTTCACATGCTTCTACCCAAAGACTCTGAACTGGTGTTGTTATCAGACAGCCTGTCACCACTCTGAGACAGTTGTTTACAGCAAATTGCAAGGTATGAAGATGGCACTTGACTCCAGCCAAAAATGGGAGATGATAATCCATAATAGCTCGTACATGAGTACGATACGCCGCCAACAACAAGCTCTTCGGGACTGCGCGATAGTGAGTGAGAGCTCGCAGTACCGGTACTCGTAGCTCTACTTTCTCCCTCAATCTCCAAGTGTGGGAAGGCGCGTAAGTACGAAAATATTGTTATAACCATTGTTAGTATTGTCGGCATCGTCTCTCATTGGACAGCCAAAGTTCGGACAATGACAACGTGTTTACTCACGTGCGTGCCTAGACATTAACTAGTGTATCACGATAAATCTAAACAACGTTGACAAATCTAGACACACGCTAGTGTGTCGCACCAAGTTAGGCAACAATCAATTCAATAGTCGAGGTTGTAAACCATTGTAGCGCTCAGTGTCTAATATCCTGAAGCAGAGTTGGATAAAAATAATAATGCGGTACAACCGCTTAATTGTGCTTGATTGCGCTTTAATCAAGAGCAATGACCCACCTGACAAAACTTAACTCGTGCAGGAAAGCCAGCTAAGCTGCTTTCAATGCAAAATCTGACCCTCAATAACGTTTCAAATGCGTAACTAGCTACTAGCTAAGCTAGCTTGGTAATTCTAGTCCGCTCATCCCCATGTTAATTTCTATAGGGTGATTATTCTTCGATACCGAGATTATGGGAAGGTTTCCAGCTATGAAATTGAACGAATGGCTGCAGTACGATACGAACTGCGTACCTTTTATGGTTTGGAGCCTAGGGGTGTAACGGGGATGGTGTGGGATGGCGCGTAAATACGAAAATATTGTTACAACCATTGTTAGTATTGTCGGCATCGTCTCTCATTGGACGGCCAAAGTTCGGACAATGACAACGTGTATACTATCGTTCGTGCCTAGACACACACTAGTGTAGCACGATAAATTTAAACAACGTTGCCAAAGAAATTGTATTCACGTCCAATTCACGACAAATAAACCAACTGTAAAATTTTAGTGAAATAAACAAAGCCAAAAACTGGTGAAGAGGCCACCAAGTTGAGAGTGGTTCGGCCCTTCAAAGGAGTGATATCAACACACCAAAACTAACGAAATAAAACAAATTACAACAAAATTAAAACCAAACCAAAAACCTATAAAGAGGTGACGAAGTTGAGAATAGTTCGGCCTCTACGCAAACGGTGGTAACAAAGTGTTGAAAACCAATTTCTTGTTCACGTGGCACTTTATTACACATCTGCACGGTAGTGGAGTTGAGTCTAATACACAATTTAAAAAAAGGACGGATATCATATCAAAAACAAAAACTGGTAAAAGGGCCCGCCAAGCTCCGAATGGGTCGGTCCTACAAAGGAGTTATATCAACACACCAAAACATTCGTCAACTTAATCATACCGAATAATACTTTGGACGTTAAATGAAAACTTGAACATTATATCGAAAGTAGCATTGCTCTAGTTTTCATTTTACATTCGAACTATTAAGCGGTGCGATTAACTTGGCGAATGTTTTGGTGTGTTGATATCACTCCTTGGATGGACCGAACCATTCGGAAATTGGCGGCCCCTTTTACCAGTTTTGGTTTTTGATATGATAAATGTATTCACCTCCAATTCACGAAAAATAAAACTGTAAAAACAAAGCAAAATAAACAAAGCCAAAAACTGGTAAAGATGCCACCAAGTTGAGAGTGGTGCCCCTTCAAAGGAGTGATATCAACACACCAAAACAAATTACAACAAAATTAAAACCAAATCAAAAGCCTATAAAGAGGTGACTAAGTTGATAATGGTTCGGCCTTTAGACGAAAGGTAGTAGTAGCAAACCAAAACTAACTAAATAAAACAAATTACAACAAACTTAAAACCAAACCAAAAACCTATAAAGAGGTGACTAAGTTGAGAATGGTTCCGCCTTTAGGCAAAAGGTAGTAGCAAAGTGTTGAAAACCAATTTCTTGTTACCGTGACACTTTATTACACATCTGCACGGTATTGGAGTTAAGTCTAATAGACAATTTCAAAATAAGGACCGATATCATATCAAAAACCAAAAACTGGTAAAAGAGGCCGCCAAGTTCCGAATAGTTCGGCCATTCAAAGGAGTGATATCAACAAACCAAAACATTCGCCAAGTTAATCGCACCGAATAGTACTTTGGACGTTAAATGAAAACTTGAACATTTCTACCAAAAGTATATTATTAATATGATATCGTCTACAGCGGCACAGATAACTCGATTTGAGTTCAAATCAACAACAACCAAATGATTAGCGTAAAATTCATTGGATTGAGTTAGTTACTTTAAAAGTGCTTCCAGGGATGGAGAAAGACAGAATTGCGGGAACAGAATGTCGTAAATATAGTCAAGGCCTTCAGAAGATAAAAAAGAACTTTGAAGGAGAGACGGAGGATGTGATGGTAATGCAAGGTCAAAAAAAAAAAAAAAAAAGGAACAATCATTTCAGATTCTTATTAGAACTTGATTCCCCCATCTAAATTCACCCATCTTTAGATGAGGCGGCTCTAATATTATAATATTGTTAGTTATAAATACGAAATCAGTTTTAGAATTATTTTATATTTCATGATTATTAAGAGGAGCAGCATAAACAGGGTGCTTCAATGACAATTCGACCCCTTGTTCCACCACTAGTTTTAAGTGGTGACCCCATTTGGCTAGTTGTCAAACAGTGACTGCATGCTTTCACTTTTGCAAAAAAATTACGTTAAAATTACAATTTGTGTTTTTTTTCCCTAATAACAATGAATGGAAAATATCCCTTGTGCCGCAATTCATCCAAGGACGTGTTAATTTGCAAGTTGTAGCATTTAAACAACCTTGTAGGTTGGAAAGAATTTTTTTTAGGCCAAGGCCAACTGGGGTAGTCTAGATCACGATTAAATTGCAGTCCCTAAATTTTGAAATCAACCTGTGTGTTTTCACAGAATATTCAGTGACGTCAATTACTGACTAAAACTAAAGAATAAAGTTACATTTTAAACAACAAAATTCGACATTGATATCCTTAAATTTAAATATTTATTTTATATACATTAATTCAACATTTTCGGTTCTAGTTCTTTTAGATGGTAATGAGGTGAATTGCAACACAAGACAAAGTTAAAAAGTGGATCAGACATCCTTATCAGGAAAATTGCATATCACAATTGAAATACCAAAATTCTCTACTTTTCCCCTTTTTTAAATTTTTCTCTCCTGTGAATTTTTCCCTAAAAGGTAAGAAATTCCCTATAAATGGAAGCACTGACAAGAGTGCAAAACGCTAGACAGTTGTTGCTTCTTAACAAAATCTGCTAATTATTAAACAGCAGGCACTTGTATGAATAAAGATGCAAAACGCCTGGTCGAAGTTCCTGGCAAAATGAGACATAGGGAAATATTTTGCTCTGGGAGGCCGCACACTGAACAAATTTCAGGACCACGAGCTGAACAAATTTCAATTTATTCTTCCTGGGCTAGATTTGCATATACAGGAACGGAGGGATGTGCACCATCAGCAAATATCTCCCTAGACGGTGTATCACAGGTGATGCACACAAGTCATAAACCCATCCTAAAATCATACTTACGTCTTCGTCTGACGTAAATTTGCTCATGTTCCAAACCTCATAAACTGATATGTTTCCTGTCTTCACCAAATTAATAACACTATTGTAGCTGTGCGCTTTGCCGAATTTCTGCTTGATATAAAAAGGCTGAACTGCAGGGATAGCATAGTCTTCTCTAGAAGGACATAGCATCACAGAAGGCATACTGATTGTACGGTTTGAAACATAATAGACATTAGTAGATGAGGGTTCAGACAAGAAATAAATAATCCTTTCCGTACATTGGTAAACTAAAGCAAATAGAGCCAGTATTGAAACAGAAAACCAAAAAAACCGTGCCCATTTGGAATATTTTCTGTCCGCGGCATTCCTGAATCCAGGTATTCCCAGAAATGGGTTATCATCATCATCATTGTGAGCTGACGGTTTTCTAACAACAAATACTTTCTTTTCTGGGTCAGTTACTTTTCCTGGCTTTTTTGATTGAATTCGTAGCAGCGCCAATGGAACTGCAGCCATAATGTCCAACATATCCAGAAGACAGAGTCCCAGAAATAAACCAAGTGTGCCTCCAATATCACAAAAAAGAGCAAATGTGGAGTAGAGCTCTTGCTCTTGATTTACTTTAAATCTGCTTATAGGAATGTGAAAAGACCAAGAGTGTCGTAGAAGTTTAGACGTGTCTGGTCCCTCATACAAACTATAATCAGTTTTGTATGAAACTTCCCGGAATTTTCTGGGACAAGCGCAACGCTTGGAATTAAAGTTACTTGTGGCTGTGAGAGTTGATTTTTTCATCTCCGCGAGTTGCTGCCAAGTCTTGCATGGAGGTGTTTTTTCGGTTTTCTGCATGTATGGTAATCTGCAACGAATTATTCATGTTTTTAGTATGATACTGAAGTTTAAAAAAAATGGAAAATATTAGTTTTAACATCCTTTTTAACTGCTGATGTTATCTTGTGATGTAGAGGGACAACTGGCAACACCGATATACTGACATTTTCCACTCTGGTATTACTGGTAACCTATTAAGCTTTTCAATCTTTAATAAGAGATTAAGAGTTTGTAAGCATGTTTAAGTATGCAATTCTGGTTTTGAGCATTTTCCTAACCCCACTGAACAACTAATTACTTATCCCACACTTGTTCCAAACAACACTGATTTCCCGGTAATTATCTAGAATAACTACTTTTCAAGCTAGCGACTTAATTCACCTACCCATCGACTCCTTTCGTCGTAAAACGTGCGAAAATCATAACGAAAACGTGCGCAAACGCTTATTTATTTAAGAAAAAAATATTAAAACACGTTAAAACGCTAGCTTGTTGCGCTAGAAACGGCCGCCATTCAACGCGATAATACCGCAACATAGAAAACCTGATTTCGCCTAGTACGTTACTAAACGAAAATTATCTCTTTCTAAGGCAGACGGTGATATTTGGGGCCGGAATCACAGTACGCAGGGGCGCAAGCATTTGACGCAAGCATTTGTGAAACAAGGAAGTGACATAATTTGTTCCTTGTTTCACAAATGCTTGCGTCATGCTATTTCTGATTACACAAATTCTCAATGTATATAATAGTGCGCGCGAAGCACGACCCTGCAGACAGTGTTTCATATTGTAAAGAAATATTGGTATAAAAATAAAATATAAACATAAAATTCTCGTCTGCTTCAGCTATTTGCGTTGCGTCGCAAATGAAGGTAATTTTCGTTTGCGAATGTTCTGGTCGAAATCAGGTTTTCTATGATGCGGTATCATCGCGTTGAATAGCGGCCGCTTCTAGCTAGCTGTGAGTAGCGTTTTACCGTGTTTTAATAATAAATAAATAAATAAATAAGCGTTTGCGCACGTTTTCGTTACGATTTTCGCACGTTTTACGACAAAAGGAATCGATAAGTAGATAAATTAAGTCGCTAGCTTGCAAAGTAGTTATTCTAGATAATTACCGATTTCCCAATCCCTCAGTGTGTAGTCACTGCTGAAGCATCGGACGCTTTGGTTCTTCGTAATACAGGCTTGGCCATAGAACTTCGACGAGTCATCCACTTAGTCTCCAATTCTGTCACTAGTCGCGCTGAAGCACAACATAAAAAGCATTGCTCTAGCACGCGGGCTGAACTGTAAGAAGGTACTCGCGACACGTGATGCGTGGATTTCAAACTTGAAACACTGCATCGCCACTAGGGTTTCCAAACCAAGCCCTAAATGCAAACCCCACTTTTCCAGGTTTGAAAAAGTATAAAACCCGGGTTTTTCTGGGCACCCGGGTTTTAGACAAAATTGAACAAAATGCAATGCAAGTTCATAAGTCTAAGGGCGCGTTTACGCAGTGACTCGCCTTTGCATTCTTGCAGCTAGAACTCAATCGCGATGGCAAAGGTGACATTGCCATGGTAACAACGCAAAATGGATTAGCTAAATCCGACATCGTTTGAGTAAATACTTGCAGTCTTATAATCCGTGCCAATAATATAAAGAATTCCTTGTGACGAAACAATTTCCCAAACGCTTCTGAACTCACGTTATTTGCTGTTTTCGTTGCGA
>JAHWFP010050754.1:0-22528 GCA_023313725.1 Lithobius niger | reverse complement strand
CTGCTAAGAATGACTTGTGCACCAAATATCAAGCTTTTAGTAGGATTTGTAAAAATGTGTTGATCAATGCTCCGTGAGGGTGCACAGGGCAAATGCTGGGGCCCCTTTGAGGGTATTTCTTGAGGGTTCCATAGTTGATTCGATTTATGCTGCTAAGAATGACTTGTGCATCAAATTTCACGTTTTTAGCTTGATCTGTACGAATTTGTTGCCCAAGCCCCAGGGAAAGGGCACGGGGAGGGGGGGGGGTGCTGGGGAGAGGGGGCGCTACAGGCACTTAGGGGTATTTCATGTGGAGCCAATGGCTTGTTAGATTTTAACTGTTAAGAAAGACTTGTCAAACAAATTTCATGTTTGTACTCGATTTGCTAAAATTTGTCACTCCAATTAATGATTTCTGCCCTGCGCTCTACAATAATAATTGCTCTGTGGACGTGAATACTGCAGTAACATCATAATCTTGTTCAAAAGACCCTGCTAGGTGTTAAAACCTACATTTTAAGCTATATCAATTGAAAATCGGTTCATTGGTTCGATATCTATGTGAAAGCAAAGGTTCTAGCCCATTTGGCTTTCCATGTCAAGAATATCGTAGTTACATTAAAATACCTTGGAAAAGGCTCTAGGGCTAGGCCTTGTCCAGGCCTACGTTTTAAGCTATAGAACTTAAAAATCAGTTCAGAGTGGTTCGATCTCCAGGTGAATGCAAAGATTCTCAACTACATTAATGATTTCTGCCCAGTGCTCTACAATAATAATTGCTCTGCTGAAGAGAATACTGCAGTCACATCAAAATAGTGTTCAAAAGGCCCTGGTCAGTGTATACTTACATTTTAAGCTATACAAATTGAAAATCGGTTCATTGGTTCGATGTCTAGGTCAGAGCAAAAGTTCTAGCCCATTTGGCTTCCCGTGTCAAGAGTATTATAGTTATATTAAAATAGCCTGCGAAAGGCTCTAGGACTTGTCCAGACCTACGTTTTAAGCTATATAACTTGAAAATCGGTTCAGTGGTTCACTCTCTAGGTCAGGGCAAAGAGTCCCAACAACCAGAACAACAAGAACAACAACACGAAATGGCCATGCTGTGGACGCCGAACGGCTCGATTGTTGTCATTAAAATTTTTAAGGCGGTGAAATAGTTATGACACGACCCCAAATACCGAATTCTGTTGGTCTATGTCAATTCTTGGCGAAACTATAGGAGTTCAAATTTTGACGTTTAACGTGGAACTTCCATGCTGAGGCTTACATGAGGACTGCTACCGCGGTCCTTGATAAAGGTACAGAAATTTACGATAGTACAAAGTTTTCCTTGTCTCAATCCATACGGTTCAATGATTTAAAGGGATCGGAGACTCCCATTTTGAAAGAAAAATCGAAATATAAAGGTTGGATTTTGCCTAGCGAACCAGAAACTTAAAAACTGTTGAAAAATCTTGGAAAGTATATGTATATGTAAAGTATGCACACAGCTTCGCCCTGTTACTCCTCTTGTGAGAATGCAAGTGACTGCGATAAACCGCTCTGTCTGAGAACTTGGGTGTACGAGGATGTTCACAAAACTAAAGGGAAACTTAACAAAAATGTTATTGACAAGCCATGGTTTAACTTAACATCTTATATTGCTCTAAACTTTACGGAAGTCACCGGGAAAATTACTGCAGTGTACGTTACCAATGATACTCCCAGCAATGTGAAATTATGGTGCAATGTAGACTTCGGAGTTGCCCATTCATATACTTCCAACAACAAATTTTCCGACGATGACTTTATGGGTTTGGTATCTCTTTAAACATTAAAAAAATGTGTAAATAAAAAAAAATTAAAATTAAAAACTATGACTTTTCGTAAAAAAGAACATAAAAATCATCCATTTCTACCTTCAAATATCAGATGTTTAATTGTAGGTCCTGTTAATTACGGAAAAACTAACTTACTGTTTAATTTCATCTATAACGAAAGATGGCTCGACTGTAACCGGTTATTTAATTACAGTATAACTTTGTCTGCCTAAATATAAAGCTTTGTCTTCTATATTTGCTGAAATTAAGCAAAACATTGGGCGGGATGTCGTCTTTTTTCATGGTTCTCAAATAGATTTAATTCCGCCTGAAGAACTGGACCCAAAATTTCGAAACCTGTTTCTTTTTGACGATTGCTTTTTGGACAAACAAAAAACCATCGAGCACTACTTTGCCCAAGGGCCTCACGTAAATGCCGATGCTTTTTATTTCAGTCAGTCCTACAAAAGAATTTCTAAATAAGTAGTTAGAGACAATGCAAATTTATTAATCCTTTTTCCGGTGAATGACTTAAATTTGAAACACATTTAAGAAAATCATGTTGCCCCAACATGGAATTTTTAGACTTTAAAACGTTGTGTCAAAATTGTTGGAAAAAGCCTTATGGGTTTTTATCAATAAACAAAACGTTAAGTGAAGGGATATAAAAAACGTTCGTTTTAACGTAGTAAACAAAAGAATGGAGACCAAACGAGAAATCACAAAACTCAAAAAATGTTTAAATAAAATGTTTTTAAATCAACGTTTGGGTGCGAGATAGCAAGAAGAATCGCTTCAAGAATTTTTTAAGCCGATAGTAAGCACTCTGAAACTGGCTCTAACAACAACATCGGTCGGTGGTGTAAAACTCTAGTTCAGCACATGCAAACTACACTGATTTAAGCTCTCAAAGAGGAAGAACGTGATGAGGATGACTACGAAGCATTGGGTTTATCACCGTCCTCTGCAGTTACTCCTAGTGAGAAAACGTTATCGATACCTTTCAATGTCAGTCTCGCCAAATATTCAACTCCGGCTCAAGTTCCTATAATGCTGAATCCTCCCAAGATTCGTAAAACTCAAAAAAAACCTTTAAATATAACGTTTTTAAATCAACGTTTGGGTGAGATAGAGTAAGAAGAATCGCTTCAAGAATTTTTTAAGCCGGTAGTAAGCACTCTGAAACTGGCTGTAAACCAACATTGGTCGGTAGTGTAAAAACTCTAGTTCAGCACATGCAAACTACACCGATTAAAACTCAAAGAGAAAGAAAGTGACGAGGATGACTACGAAACATTGGGTTTATCATCGTCCCCTGCAGTTACTCTTAGTGAGAAAACATTGTCGATCCCTCTTGAACTGTCTTGGTAGCCTATTGCGTGGGGTTCCCCCAGCAGAGTAACAACTATAACACAGCTTAATGCAAGCACAGGAATGGACGTGTTTATTAGGCATCCAGTCCTTATATAATAGTCATGTGACACAGCAATCGCGTGTCACATCTACGATCAGCAGTACCACTCAATTACATGGTTACATGTTATGGCACTCCTACTAGTTGGTTAATCTAGGTTAGGGTTAACAAAAGGTAAACAAGGATTGCTAACTATTGTGGTGCCACACGTGACGACATACACCACACTAACGACGGAGAAATAAAAAAACTGAAACAAAAAGAAACAATTAGGTGTATTTTTCTTTCTATAACATATATTTCTATTGTAAGTCACTGTCTAACCTTATGAAGAAATTTTAACCTAAGAGAGCAAGGGAGCTATCAAATCGCTTTCACAGGAAATTAGCTTGTACACTTTTTTGAAAGCTAAAAAAAAATTAAATTTAACATTCAAAACTCAAGAGAAAAATTTTTTGAGAATAGCCTGTGAAAGGATTGGCTATCTTAAATTTACGGTTTGACATATTTGACATTTTACTTGCTTTATTTTTTAGGATATAAACAATGGCAATGGTCAACAATTTTTTTTAATGCTGCGATTTTGGATTTTGAGGACTTCAGGTAGAGAATTTTGCTGAATTTTAAAGAAAAATTTTCAGTTTTTTGCAGCACTTTAGATATTGTAGCATATTGTGGCTACAGTTTCGTTGAACATCTATATCTTAACTTAATTGGCTTTACTTTGGCTCCATGCTCACACAAGTCAATGTTACCATGAAAATAAAAAACATAAGATTAAAACCAAGGAATCTATTTTTCTTACGAATAACAAGTTACGAGCACGTTTGTCTCACGACACAAATTACAATTTACCTTGTTAGTTCTGGGCAAACATAACTAGAAACGCGACACATTTGCCAGCACGGCACAATTTAAAAATAACCTTTTATTAGGATAACGAATAACTAATTTACGATACAACGAAGTTACAGTTGCATTAGTGCATTTTATTCTGATCGTGAGATGTTGACATGCATTTTTGGCTTAAGAAGTGGCGCCTTCTAGTGGAAGGTGGTGACATCACAATTTCTACTGACCATTATCCTTTAATCTTAATGGACACGAAAAAGAATAACAGGGTGCGAATAGCTCGTTGGCTGGTCTTTTTGTCTTCTTTGGAGGCAAAACTCGTGTTCAGAAAAGGTTCAGAGAATTGTGCTGCTGACTCGCTTTCACGTTTGTAAGAATCCGAGGCGGAAGCCGAGGAAGTGAAAGTGAGCTCTCCACTCACTGAAGTTAAAATTCCTGGCAGGGAATCTGTATACTTGTTTAACAATGATTGCTTTAACTGTAACATTGAAGTAGAACAACTTACAATTCCCCGAATTGCCGAGGAAACTGCTAAAGACCCATACATAGCAACATTAACTTTAGCTTTGCAGGGTAAACCATGGAAAGCAAAGACGCTTGCAATTCAGAGGTTTGTTGATAAATTCTTGCAAAATTGTATTTACGAGGAAAGTTCTGGACTCATTTATCAAGAACTTGCTGAAGATCTAGAGGAATCATCAGATCTTAAGATTTTTGTGCCACGCTCTTTGCAGCGTCAAGTTTTGGAGTTACACCATTCAACTCTTCCAGCGGGACATTTCGGGGCTCGAAAGACCCTGGGGCACTTAAAACGTGCCTATTATTTCCCCACAATGAGCAAGCTGGTCCAACGGTTTTGTAAAACATGCCTTTCGTGCCAACAGCACAAAGGCAGAGGCGCACAGAATGTTGCTAGGCTTGCCACTATTCCTTTACAGCAACCCTTCCACACGTTGCATCTTGATTGGAAGCAAAACCTTCCAATGACACAAAGTCCCAGCAAAAACAGAAACATCCTCGTAGTATCAGATCTTTTTTCATCATTTTTTTTGGCTTTCTCGTGCCGAAAATTTGATGCTAAGACCCTTGTCACCTTGCAAATTACCAGAGTATTTCCAATTATCGGGCTCCCCGTGTTTTGGATTCTGATAATGCTGCAGGGTACACAGCGAGAATTACTAGCGAGATATACCGTAGGTTTGGTGATTAACTACTTTGTACCATCCTGCGAGTAATTCGTCCACAGAGCTTCAGTGTAAGAAATTGGGGCGACTGATCGCACAGTTCTGTAGCGAAAACCCCAGGGATTGGGATGAGAAATTGCCTATGTATGTCATGAGCGTTAACTCATCCATAATACCCGCAGGGGTTTCACATCGGCCTATCTTAACTTCGGCCGAGAAATCGATATACGCATTGAGCCTCCAACCCGTACCTCTTTGGGCTGCTACCCTTAGCAACAATTTACGTCGCGCAATAATGAAAGTCCGTAGGATACGACAGTCAGACAATACGAATATGCCAAAATCAATGAAAAGGTACCAAAACCCCAGGAATTTAATGTTAACGACACTGTTTGGGTAAGATCTCATTTTCTATAAAAAAAAACATGCTTTTTTTGCTACGAAATTGCAGAAACGATGGATAGGTTCATTTGTTATTGTGGAAAAAATTTCACCCTTAGTTTATAAAGTGAAAGAAGTTTCCACTGGGTTAGTCCAAAAAGGATACCAGCATGTAAATAATTTCCGGCCGGTCCTTAACGAGATTCCCGGAGAATTTGACCAATGAAAGTTTGTAACTTTTGGCCTTTAATAACTGGCTCGAATTGTCTTAATCTGAATTTGCGAAATTTCCTTTTGTCATGTTTTGTCAATCTAAACACCTTGGGACTTCTACTTGTGCAAGCTTTATTTATACCTGGTTTAGACACTGGCACCTAAAATCGTTCGTGTGCAAATGAATTCTTACAAAAATTTTCATTTTGTTTATTTTGTATAGACTCATCAATTTCTGTTGATCAAAATTTGCATGAACCAATATTGACAATTAAAAAAAAGCATGGAGGCCAACAAAAAATTAACCTGCGGTCATTTAAAATCATGCTGTTAGCTCCCAAACCACAAATGTTATGCCCTCCCAACTCTTCTCCAAGGCACTTGAGCGGTATCGTATTACTCAAAATAACGAGCCGAAAAATGAAGCAATCACTGTTTAATGCAGAACGGCTGAAAGGGTGGGGGAAGTCGCTGCTGGCAGTTGACACCACCTCGAACAATCCGTCATTGTTGTCTGTGAATTATTTCCAGCTATGAATAATTAATTTCAAAATGACAATTGTCTTAAGCGTTAAATACGGATTTTAATGTTGCACTTTTTATTCACATCAAACTCCATAGATTCAGGCAGATTTGCCTTTCAAAACAATAATTGACTGCGTCAAATCGCGAATTTTCGTTTGGAATAGGTTAACTTGAATTTTTGGAAATTTTGAGCATGATATCGCCATATCGTGGCGGCAATTTCTGTTCTTCATATTAAGCGTAGGTGATTTTAAAATATTACAAGAACCGTGGTTCAGAAGCACCTACCATAACAATTAGGTTCATACTTTAGAATCCGTTCGATGCATATCGGCGCCACAGAGGGTTCACTAAAAATTCATCAACAGCATCCCCAACTAAAATAACTAAACCACTTTTTTTTCTTAATTTTATGTCCCGTTATTATTTTATGATTTGGGTGAATTCAATGATGCCTTGTGTTCGGGTTTGCAACTCCCAGCATCTCATTCGTATGCTCGGTTGCCACCATCATCATCACGGTAAAAGAGGCCTAGATTTAGGAGAAACCCGTAGCCCGCTCTGTGACAGGTCATGAAAGCTCTGTAAAGAGGTTGGTCAGCGTAATTGTCCGCGTTGGGAAATTAATCAGCACGTTAACCAACAAGGACCCAGTGTGATGGGCACGCTCTTGAGATGTTACGCAAAGTTGACAAGTGATAACCCTTGCTGAAAAACAATTCCCACTTTTTCCCACAAAAAGAAAATTTGCAGCTTTCTGCAAAATTGCTAACCCTTCCGTATAAACTAAATGCACGCCAAAATTTGCATGCGGTTTTTACCCTTAACTCATTAGAATAGATTTTTTATATTTCGACAAACTACAATTCCTGATCAAATTGCACTTTGCCGATTTTTCCTGTCATTGTCCATTTGATGGCCTAACTGCGTTTCGTGAGTAAGATTGAATAATACCCCTGACTTTCGTTACTTTGAAAGAAAAATTTAACGATGAAGGAACTTGTGACCTTACGCAACTTATTTAATAAATGTATGTAACCTTAGCATCTTATGGTAGGTAACATCCTGTTGTAATTTACATCTGAATAAGCCACTAATTCTTGGTAAACCTTGACTACGGCTGCCTTTTCAGGCCGCTTCGTAATCCGCCTGTAGTCTCGGTTTACGCCATCGATATTACTGTATTGAAATTTGCTCAAACACAATTCAGCAACTTTTACTTTTACGACAAAAAAATCTTCTTGACGAGGCCGTTATCATGTCGGGCTACGGCAACAATATCCATCTACATCCCACAATAACCGGTGCGCAACCATTTATGTTTTATTTCGTTTTGTAACATTGTAACGATTGGCAGTCGGTATTATTTTCCACCAAATCAATCTTCCTGAATCACCAATCAAGATTTTTTCTTTTAGAAAAGGGAAAACAAACCATCGCCACTCATGCATATTATCCATGGCCAATTACCTTTGATTTAATGCGGCATTACAGCCATTTTTACCTGTTAGCACTTTACGACAGTTCAATAAGAGAGAATCGTATGGAGAAAATACCCCCTTGTAAATAGTACCCATTTTAAAGATAAATTCTCAACGCGCTTGGGTAGTAAATTTAAATTCAAAACCTCACGGATGAAACATGAATTTCTTTTAAATGTTCTCTCCGGCGACCTTGATGTATTGAGATGCGTAAAATCTCACCTAAACATTTTACTAAATAAAATCAGGTCGACCATTTGTAATCGTTTAAAATCTACCAATCACAAAAGCGTAGTTGGACATTACGCCTAGGTAATTTTTATTTTCTTTTAAGGTGGAACTGGTGCACCTGAGCTTCTAATTATATTAATGTAATATACTATGTAAGATTATTTATGAATTGACACCGACATTGTTATTGTTCATTAGGTGTCCTTTATAACATAACCTATAATACTCGGTTATATTTTTCATTTTTGCACCAGTACATCTCTTATTCAGTTCTATCCTTAAAATTGTTTTTGGTGTCGAGTCCTATAATTGATGTATGTTTCTTTTCATGTCAAATTTACAACAACTCGATAGATGGAACCATCGAAATTTATTTTTTCGGCCGGGGGATGAAGTTGCGAGTTTAATTCTGGATTTCAACGTTGGAATTTTACCACGCCAGCAAGGTCACGCTGACGTCATTTGTGTAATCTGCCAAGCCCGAAGTCCACCTGACGTCAAATTGTAATGTACCATTTGTTTTCCAAACTTAATACTCATTGTTAGTTGAAATAATCCAATTTGATCAATTGTTGTAACAATACATAGCAATGATTTGTCTGTACGTAATGCCATCAATTGTAATGCTCGAGCTCGCTTGATCATCCGCCGGGTGCTCCTAACAATTGGCTATTAACCTAAAATTCCATTCCGCCTCCAACTCTCCACATCCAAAGGTAATTTCGGCTCAATCATTAGAATTTTTCCCCAATTTCCCCTATGCCGAACTTAAATTCAAACCTGACCAATCCTGTTGCTTGTCCTGTACTGCAACCCCTTCGCTACTTTGTTTAGCTGTCACTAACTTAACTAAATTTTCCCGACACTAACAAATCCAAATTTCCCCATGTAAGCATAATGCCGTTGACGTTCCATTTAAGGCCTTAAGCCGAGGTTAGTGTCGCCCAAGAACTTCAGGCGAGCCAGAGCACACTATCGCTCATATGTTACATTAAACCAACACCAAAACTGAACCACGACTTCTAGCCTTGATCCATCTATTCAGGTAAATTTGGAATTCCACCAACCCCTTGACTTCCACCACGGCACATTTTCGAGCTTGTCCCTTAACTGTGGGGTTGGCATTGGGATGGCTCCCATACCCACTAATTATCCCTACAACGGTTAGGTGCTTTTTTTAGTCGTTTGTGACGTCCTAAATCTGGAGAACGTTTTTTTGGTTTCGGTTTTGAAAGCAACTTCTTGAATTGGCGAAATCACTTTCCGATTGGATTTTTTGTTTACTGGTTTTCGAGTCTGCTGAATAGTGTCGGACTCTATGGCGCTATTATCATTGTTATTTTCCAAATCTCATCCAAAGAGGGACGATGCACTGTTGGACGGAAACAAATCTTTTTCTACGACACATTCCTCGGAGACACCACCTACTTGCTGATCGGTGATTGGTTAAAGGGAAAGACTGTCATGATAATGACGTCTGTCTTCTTTTGATTGGCTGTGGCCAGCTATAGTGCGTGTGCACTCAGGTGACTTTGGGATTGACCTTGCCGAAGGCGTCAATAAACTGCCAGGACGGGAACCAATCGATTTCTTCGTACAATAGTTAGGCGTGACAGCTACGTGACTAGACTTGACGGTGGAAGAACGCCTATTTTCAGGGTAATTAACGGACGGATTATTCATCGCTAAGTTCGGTGTATTTCGTGCTGTATTTGGCAAACTATCAGGACTTAGACTAGATAACGGCTCCCTATAATTTACCGCGTCTCTCATATGCGGGCTTTCTACAATTCTCAATCGTAGGTGACATCTTATCTTACGCACAATTATGTTAGCTTGTGTTAGTACATTATAGATTTCATGTGGTAGTACGGCATTTATTACACGGGGTAGCCATAACTTATCAGACGTGCGGCTGAAGTTACGGTACCCTTCGGGCGTGTTTAATGTAAACTTACCAACGTTTTATTTTGCGAACTAGCAATTTGTTTGTGTTGACGTTCTTTCACTTTCACTGTTCGAACCGGAAGTAGTAAATCAAGTCGTGATTTGAACTCACGGTTAAAATAAAGTTTTGCAGATGTTGCTTGAGTGGTAGTACTTAGTGTAATTCTAATGTAATGTAATTAATTAATTAATGTAATTAATGTAATTAATTAATTACATTACGTTACACTAATGTAATTCTTAGTGTATGGTTTTGCTTCTTCAACCCTTATTGATCGGCTACAAAAGGTACAAAATAAAATTTTAAAGGTTCTTTTCAGAAAACATAACCACTACAAATCTACCAAAGAATTATACAAGGAACACAGAATTTTAAATGTAACTAAATTGAGGAACTATATTATTATACATAAAAATTACTTTTGCAACGATTTAAAAATTAAAGATGAATTTAAAATGGGTTTCCTTCGCGATAAAACATTAAGGTTCCATATTCCACTAATTAAAAATAATTATGGCTCAAAAACTAAAGATCATTATATTCCAACAATTTTCAATTTAATTCCATCAAAATTACTAAATTTAACTCAGTACACTTCAATCAAACACAAAATAAAAGAATGGCTAATTAACAACTAAGGTATAGTTTTATTTTTTAATTATTGTGTTTTTTTTTTTTTTTTCTGTGTCTGTGATTATTATTATTTTTATATTTTTTACCATACTGTGTGATTTAATTTTGTTGTATAGATTTTTCTTTATCTTGATTGCGAAATGGTCTAAATGTGTAGCCAAACAAGGACTTTTATAGACCTTCGGCAACACTCTTTGAATAAAGATTATTATTATTATTAAAAAAAAAAAAAAAAAAAACTTGATTCTATAAATACGTTAATACTATCCTGTACTCCGACACCATCCCTTCTCACAGCCTTATAGATTTTCTTAAAGTTCTTTACAAAAACTTCAGCCAGGCCATTTACCCAGGGCGAATAACTTGGCCCTGTTAGGTGACGAATACCCTTTGACTTTAGCCAATCTTGAAACAAACTCGAGCACCATTGAGTGCCGTTGTCCGTAACAAGTACGTCAGTTAAGCCGTATTCGGCAATTTTCTGTAGGGACAGATCCAGCAGGACTGCTAGGTGATCGTCAAGGACACTGGACGTACTAATTATGGCAGTGAATGCTTCTTTTACTCCATGGACCTGGCCTGCTTGACCTCTCTCTTCAGTTTGCCTTTCTCTCCAAGCAACTCACTGTTGCCCTAAATTTACTATATGATCTTGTAACAATCTTGGACAATAACAATGTAAAAGTATTGTAAATCAATTCATGAACATTGTAAGCTCGAGGGTTGCCATGCCAACAATGTGACCAGGCTGTTTAAGGGCAACAATTGCCCAATACCATTCCTCCCATTCCAATCCAACCAAGCCAAGAGTAATTGCTAATTTCGATTGCGTAACTAGAAATTGTCCTCCCTTTTTCTCCTCCCCTTTGCCCCAACTTAAATCATCATGCCCCCAATATTTTCACTGTAATTCACCCCATCACATCAGTAATTAAGCAGGGTTACATTAAGGCAGGCGAGCTACGACATCAATCCTGAACTAATAAAAAATCTTTGGCAAACATCTGTTTAAGTACTTTTTCATAGCTTCACTGTTCCACCACGCATTAACCAAACCAACTCATTCACATTTCCAACTGAACGTAGTCCCGTATCCCTGCAGTTTTTGGTGCATCGGCCGGGAATCGAACCAGGGCTGCCCACGTGGCAGGCGAGCATTCTACCACTGAACAATAACACCGCCATTAAGACTGTCAGCTCCGGCTAGGGTCACTGTATCCTTGCCACCAGCAGATTGTAGAAGCAGTAGAAGTGGTAGTGCAAGTTCAACTGCTACAGATTGTGAAAGAATGAGCAGGTGTTCAGAATGGGTAAATGGAAGTGTAAGTGAAACTGTAGGTTTAAGGGTGCCTCACACAGAAAATATTGGTTTAGCTGGTTTTACTAAGGAGTCATCAAATCAAAAAAGTGTTTTAAATAATCTTGGTTCAGGATTATGTCAGGTTGTTGCAGATAATGTTTTCCCAGCTAAGTCATTGGCCTCGAGTAAAGTTAGGACAAATTCAGAATACCCAGCAGACATAGCCAAGTATTTTCCGGGTCATGATTTTGATAATGTAAAAAAAGGCTATGTTAAGCTAAAGGAAAGTGGTGAGGTACCCAAAAATCGTGAACATGTTCCACTGGCTTCATTAAGAATGGCTACTTCTGAAAGGTCAAAGGTAGTTGGAGGCAATAAAATAAGTGAAATGCGTTCCAGCTCTGTTAGAACTAAACATTCATCAACGGATTCTGTAAGGGAGAAAGTCAGAAATTTAAGGGCCGACATGAAAAAAAATGAGTGAAGCCTTTATGGCTTTGCAGGTTACCAAAAAAACGGAAAGTGTAGTTAAGCCTTTTGTTAATTTTGAACCGACCTTGAATCCCTTGGTTAATTATGTGCAGATACCAAATAAACAAGATTTATATTCAGCACCTAGGGACATAAGGGGCATGAATGTTAAGATAGATATGCCCAAATATTCAGGATTATCATCTGCAGTTTCAGCTTTTACCTTCACTGACAGAATTAAGTAAGATAAAAGATATAAAGGGGTATACTGATGAGGAGTTCTTAACCAGTTGCATACCTTTATGTTTAACTTAAGATGCCTATGCTTGGTTCAAGCAGCATCCCCCTTTCAGTTCCTATAAAGAGTTTGTAACGGTATTTAGGTTTACCTTCCATCCTCCTTCCAAGAATTGTCGTCTGGTTGCTGCATTGCGTTTAACAACTCAGAAACCAAATGAGGGATTTCAGTCTTTTTACAAACGTTGTGAGGCAATAATTCAGCAGCTAGATGATAGTTATTCTGTGGAGGAAATTGTAGAGATAATCAAACAGAATTTGAGTGAAAGATTTCAAGCCTATGCATGTCAGGGGGATTATTCGAGTTTGATTGATTTTTACAATCATGCAACCAGAATGGAAGTTTACCTACAGGCAAAAATGCCAACAGGTTCTATAGCATCTGGAAACACATTAGCTTATTCACCAAACGTGACAACCCCAAACGTAACATGCTTACCAAACAATGTAAAGGTTCGGGGATCCAGCCCAACTGCGGCAATGGCCCCGTTTACAGCAAAAAGGTTTTAGCCAGCTGCATAATAGCTCAACTCATGATTCCAACAATTGTTACGGAACCAATCAGTTGACTGAGGCAATACGGTTAGAAAATGTTCCGAGATTGATTTCTAACTTAAAATCAAGTAATGCTCCAGAATCTAGTAAATCTGTTCAGTTGATTCAATCTCAACCTAAATCTGGTTCCTTATTTGCTCATCTAGATCAAGATGACCAGTCTAAGTCCCGACGGCAGATACTCGCATGTAGCGAATGTTACAAAGTTGGACACACTGCTAAACGTTGTTGGATTAAACACCCAGTGTTGAAGGTACAATTTAATAGGAATTCGAGTGCAGCTAATGTTAGCCAGATTCCCCAAACAATTTATGGGTTAAATCATAGTGCACCACCTTACCCAAATGTTTAATGCAACCTGCGAAAGCTAGTAACGCAGTACCGTTGCCGCACGATTATTGGTACGGAAGCCAGTTACCTGACAATCCTCGACGAATACCAAGAGGTCGTCAAGCTGAGCATCCCAAAAAGCTAGATTATTTCGACCTCATTGAAATAGTTGAATCTTTATCTTTAGCGATTCCATGAGTGCCCTGGAGTCCTTGGCGAATTACAATCCTCGGAACCCCTTGACACAACGTGTCCAAGCTTTGCTTTCCCGCTTGCCTGGCCAGCGGAAAACCGTGCTTTTCTGCTGGATCCCGGGCCATGTTGGGATAGGTGGAAATGAGCAAGCGGATTCTGCAGCAAAAGGGGCCCTTTCTGGCCCTCTCGGTAGGGATCTCAGGCTTGTTCCTCGGACGCTTTTCCAACTCTACGTCTGAGGTTACATGCTTTTTGGCAAGCCTCGTGGGATGGACAGGACGGCAATAAGTTACGAGCTATTAAAGGCACTGTTGAGGAATGGCACTCGGCGTGTCGCCGCAGTCGCCGTGAGGAGGTGGTGTTGGCCCGTTTGCGCATTGGTCACACTCGACTTACTCACTGTTTCCTTTTGCGGGGGGTTGACCCTCCTGAATGTTATTGGTGTCGGTGGCCACTTACGGTCCGGCACTTCCTTGTTGATTGTTGCCATCTTGATGGTTTTCGTCGTCGTTTCCATCTTCCGCATGACATTGTGCGTCAATTGGGCGATAAGTCTGTCCTCCTGTCCGGTGTTTTTCAATTTTTGCAGGAGGTACAGATGTATGACAAGATTTAGATTAGGGGTTTGAATAATATCTCTGTAATGTGTGGTGCAGTGGCAACCCGGACCACTGCACTGTGACTGAGGTTGGCGCTAATGACCAAGCTGTCGACGCGCTATTAAGCCTCATCTCCCCCCCCCCAATTCTATCCCACCCTGACCCAGCTAAGCAGTGGATTTTGTACGGAGATGCGAGCGGAACTGGCATTGGCTGTTTGTTATGCCAGAAAGCACCAGACAGCGACCAAACTGTCACTGTGGACATGGCATCACGGAGACTGTCAGCAGCTGAATCTCGTTATTCCTGTTCTGAACGTGAGTGTTTAAGTTTAATTTTTGGATTGAAAAAATAGCGCCAACTTGTAGAAGGAGGAGATATACTTCTCGTAACAGACCACTAACCGCTAACCCTAATGGACGTCAATAAAAACACCAGAGGGCACATTGCTCGATGGCTAGTATTCTTGTCTTCATTAGAGGCAAAGTTGGTTTTTCAACCCGACCGGTTTAATGCACCCACCGATAGTTTTTCTCGTACGTATGAAGGAACCTCACCTCCTGACGAAAGTTGGATAAATCCGCCACTAGTGGAAGTCAAATTGCCCAATGTCAATCATCCATTTTATGTCTTCAACAATGACTGTGTCAACTCTAACATCGAGGTTGGACAGGTAACAGTGGAAATGATTGCGGCAGAGACCCAACGTGACGAATTTATGAAAACACTCACGCTCCCTTTGCAGGGGAAACCCTGGAAAGCAGGTTCAGTAGCTGTACAGAGATTTGCAGATAAATATCTGGACAGATGTATCTTGATCATCAGAGCGGTGTAATCTATTACAAGCTTGCGGACGACCCCTCAGAGTCGTCCAATCTAAAAATGTTTATTCCTCGTAATTTATAGAGGAACGTGTTGGAGCTGAATCATAGCACTGTTTTGGGAGGCCAATTTAGTGCTAGAAAACCTTAGCACACCTGCAAAAGCTTATGTACTTTCCAAGGATGAGCAAATTAACACATAGGTTTGTCAAAACATGCCATTCTTGCCAAACTCATAAAGGCCATGGCTTACAAACCCTTGGAAGATTGCAAACCATCCCCCTAATTTATCCATTCCACACGCTACATTTAGATTGGAAACAGGGACTTCCTATGACCAAGAGTCCACGTAAGAACCGTAATATTCTGGTGGTTTCAGATTTGTTTACCGGCTATTTGTTATGTTTTCCTTGTAAAAAGTTTCATTCGAAAACGCTTGTTACATTATTAATAAACCGGGTTTTTCCCATTTTCGGGATACCGAGGAAAATTGTGTCTGACAACGCACAATCATTTACAAGTCAAATTAGTACGGAATTCTACAGGCGTTTTGGAATTAAACAAGCTGTTACCACCCTTTACCATCCAGCGTCCAACAGTCCAGCTGAGCTCCAATGCAAGAAGCTCAGTCGGATGGTCGCACAATTTTGTGATTGCAATCCCAGAGATTGGGATGAGAAGTTGCCATTATTTATGCTATCTATTAACAGCTCGATTGATTCGAGGACCGGATACACCCCGGCATACTTAAATTTTGGTAGAGAACTGGATATTGGCACAGAACCCCCCATGTCTGATGCCCTGGAACGACCCCTTCCTTTATGGGCTGTCACGCCTACTAGTAATTTAAGGAAAGCCACAGCACGAGTACGTCGGCTACGCCAATCAGATCGGGCGTATGAATACGCCAAACTCAATGCTCGAATACCTAAACTCTTGGAATTCGCCGTAGGTGATCGTGTCTGGGTACGTGGGCATTTTATCTCCCACAAACACACGTATTTTGCTGCAAAAATGCAACAAAAATACACAGGCCCGTACACAATTGCGGAGAAAATCTCGCCACAAATGTACAAGGTAAAGGAAGTATCCACTGGTCTCCTACAAAAAGGATTCCAGCACATCTCTAACTTGCGGCCAGTAATTGACAAAATACGTGGCGAGTTTACCTAATTGGCAAATTCCTTGAGCGAGCATAAAATTTGGTAATATCGTCTGATATCTACTTTTTTTATTGCCAGTGCAGGTAGCCTTAATAAGAAGCGTTGAAATATCTAAGTTGGTGTAATTGTGACCTTCCCTGCATTGACTGCAATAAACTATTTTTATTAATTTGGTTTTAGATTCATTTGCATGGTTTATTTGTTGGTTTATAAAATTCAATACTCGTCATTGTGTGGTCTGGCCAAACACCAGTATAAATGACGCCACACGTTTAGCGACCCAACCCTCCTTTTCATCTAAAAATGCACCCATTAACTTCAGCAGAGTGAATAAAATTAATTTAGTTTATTTAATTTTATATTACATGATAATATTGGCATTTTATGTATAATGCGTATGTAACATATGTGTTACTACACATGTGGGTTCTAACTTAGCAAGGGCCCACACCATCAAGGTGTGGTCGGACAGAGTAACGACTAGAGGAGTAGTTAGAGCTAGGCAACAACTGGCAAGGCCAGCAAGCCCTTATATACTTTATTATGCACCAGACACCCTAGTGGGTGTGCATACAACTAAACAAGAATAGGTATAAGGCCACTTGAGGTATCCACTTGAGATGTTAATGAAAGTAGCTAACAGCAAAAAAATATCTATGTAAAGGTGTGCCCAATATATATACAAAAACACAATCCCTAACCCCCCTAAGCTAGGTTAGCAAGTTAATATTTATATATTTTTTTTAACACTATTTTTTAAATCCAATATTACACAGAACAAATATCCCCCCCAAATTATAAACGTAACCGAAAACATTTACGTATAATCTGGGAACACACGATAAATACACTGAAAATCAAGAAAACCATAGAAATAGAAATAAATAATATGGTGGCTGCCCAACGGAAACTACTAATCTTGCTTATTAAAGATCAAGTCGCCGCCGCTCTGTCCGTGCTCGACTGCTCCTACGAAGCACAGGTGCATCCCCAACAATTGTTTGTGGTGGAATTCCCCCCAACTCACGGAAAGTTTGTTTAGCTGGCGAAGCTTCTCGTAGCAGAATAGGCATAGTGTCGGCGGAAACGTTTTCCCTGCGCACACCTCCAACACTTGGAGACAAAACTGGCGGTAATAATGAAGTGCGTCGCGATGACGTTTGCACAGAGATCTTTGGCGCTGCCGAGACGCAACAGGCGAAGATCTTGAATGAATGTTCGGCATTTCCGAACGCACTGTGTCATTTGCTATCGGCGGCCGCAAGCTTGTTGTTTCAGTTTCGATTCCTCTACTTTCGGCTCGAGAGCTTACGCCCTCTGGTGACTGAAAAACTGGGTTTTCACGCCAGTTGATCGAATCGGAACCGGAAAATGATGCGACTTCCTCTCTGTTACGTAGTTGATCGGCGTGCTTCCTGTAAACTTCACCAGTTTTATTTTTTACAGCATAACGCAAATTTCCATCCTTTCGAATCACGTTTCCTGCTTGCCATCGGTGTTTCGAGTTTGGCTTATACTCTCTAAACCATACAGGTTGGTGAACTTCGAAGCTTATTTGTGGCTTATTGGTTGTTGGTTTTAATTGACGGTCTTTTGCAATTTCACACTTGTCATTTGCAGATGGTATCATTAGCGATAGGCGTGTTCTCGGATGTCTTCCTAGAAATATGTCCGCTGGTATACGTTGCGTTGTGCTATGCGGTACATTGCGAGCAGCCATTAGAAAATTTAACAGTGAATTCTCTAAGCTTAAACTAGCTTTTACAGATTTTTTAAATGAACGAACCAGGTTTTCCGCTGCACCATTGCTAGCCGGAAAATACGGAATGTTAGTTATGTGCCTGATGCCACACTCCTTTAGGAAACTGGTAAATTCTGAACTAACGAAATTTGGTGCATTGTCAGAGACCAAAATTTTCACCAATCCAAATGTAGCAAATAATTCCCTCAATATTTTTATAATACAAGCGCTGGTAGTTGTTTTCATTTGAAACACAAAGGGGAATTTTGAGTGTGCATCCAGGATACATAAAAACATTTTCCCTCCAAAACAAGGTCCTGCAAAATCAACGTGTATTCGTGACCAGGGTTTTGCTGGACGCTCCCATACATGTTTTCGTCCTGAAAAATCCTCTTTATCTAGTTGGCAAGCCTCACAGGTTTTTACAGTGTATTCTAGGTCCTTGTCTATACCAGGCCACCAGACTTTTGAACGCGCAAGAGCCTTTATTCGCACCACCCCACAGTGACCCAGATGCAATTCTGTTAACACATGTGGTGTTAATATTTCTGGGATTACCAATCTGTGCCCCCAAAAAATAGCTTTTCCTTCTAATGATAACTCATTTTTAAGGTGCAAATATGGTTTTAAACTTTCGTCACCAACCTTGTCAGGCCAACCCTCGTTTGTGTAACGGAATACTGTAGACAAAACCTTGTCCTTAAGCGTTAATCGCTCCAGTTGGTCCGACAAGACAGGCAAAGATTCAATAGTCTGTAAGTTCATAACTTGATAACCTGGCAATTTTTCAACAGGAGGCGTGTATGGCAAAGGCATTCGAGATAAATAATCTACTGTTAAATTCTGTTTGCCCGGGATGTGTTAGAGCTCAAAATGGTAGCCATTCAGGTATAGTGCCCAACGCTGAATGCGAGCTGCAGCCATAGCTGGAATGGCAACCTTACTACCAAACACCAAAAGCAACGCTTTTTGGTCCGTCTGCAGTATAAACCTCCTGTCAAAAAGATATTGATGGAACCTCTTGACCCCAAACACTATTGAAAGTGCCTCACGGTCAAACTGGGCATACGAAAGTTCAGCCCTGCTAAGAGCCCGTGAAACAAATGCAATAGGTATATCTTCCCCAGTAGGCATTGTATGAACCAGTGCTGCGCCCACCCCAATGGGGGACGTGTCGCAAACGAGTTTTAAAGGGAGATTTGGGTCATAGTGCACCAGAACCTTTGAGTCTAAAAATGCTTTTTTTATGTTAGCCACTGCCTCCGAACATTCAGCTGTCCAGAGCCAGGGTAGGGTGTCTTTGGTGATAACAACTTGTTTAGGGGAGCTAGCAGAGATGCCAAATGTGGCACAAATTTTCGATACTGGCTCATAAACCCTAAGTAACTTTTTAACTCTTGAGCATTACTGGGCTCCGGCGCAAGCCTTATGGCATCAAGAACCTCTGGAAGGTTAGACATTCCATCTTTATTAATGACAAAACCAAGATAGTTAATTTGATCCTTATTTATTTTACATTTTGCCTTTTTGACTCGAACACCATTTTCTTGCAAGGCTGAGCATACTTTAAACAATGCCTGGTCATGCCCCTCACCTTTTCCGGATATCAAAATATCATCAAAAAAAAGTTGTGACTTAGGAATATCCTTCAGCACATGTTCAATGCGCTTCTGGAAAATTCCAGGAGCACTCGCTAGGCCCAATGGAACTCTTTGCCACTGGAATAACCCTAAACAGGTGTTAATTGTAAGGGCGGGTTTAGAGTCTTCTTCGAGCTCAACTTGCAGAAATGCATCACTCAGATCGATGATCGAAAACCTGTCACTACCAGCCAGTTTACCAAACAATTCTTCCGCTCTAGGAACGGGGTGGTATTCTATTTCTAGTTCTGGGTTGACCGTTATGCTGTAGTCGCCAACACTCCTAACGTTGCCATCAGGTTTGAAGACCAACACTACTGGGGTTGCCCAGGCACAACAATCTACCGGCTTCAGAATCCCCTCCTGAACCAATCGGTTGATTTCAGACTCCACCTTGCTTCTAACAGCTAGAGGCACAGGTCGGGCCCTACAAAATTTAGGTTTGGCCCCCGGCTTAAGCCTGATACTGGCCTTGAAATCCCTGAACTTTCCCAGTCCCGGTTTAAACAGGTCGGGGAACCTTTCAAAGATGTCACTGTCAGTAACAGAGCCTACAAATTCGGTAACAGTTTCAGGATCACGAACCTCGATGTTAATGAACTGACTCAGTCTTAGTTCAAATTTCCTAATCCACCCTTTTCCCAAAAGGGCAGGTTGATTGCCAGGTGCCACTACAGCACTCAGTTTCTCAACCTGGTTGTTCAATTTAACATTTAGTTTTATTACTCCTAACGGTTTGACTACCTCCCCAACCCACGATTTTAGCGTGATGTTGGTAGGAATTAATTTAACATCCGAAAAGTAACTATTATACCAACTAAGAGGGATTAGAGTTGAATCACAGCCAGAATCTACTTCGAGAGGCAATTTATGACCATTTAATTCACAATGTACAATCCACTTTGTTGAATTGACCTGTGTATAGGTCATGGTATATATATTAGAGCTCAGGCTATCATCCGACTCAACACAAGTGGCGCCTGAATCTGAATTTCCAGAATCTTCTACATGATCTGCTTTCTTTTTGTTATACTTAAATGATTTCTTTTTACCAGAGTTATCTGCCCTTTTTGGCTTAGGAGTAGTGGTGCCCGAGCTGCTACTAGCGCCTGGTTTCTTGCCAGACTTGCATACTCGTTTCAGGTGGCCCACTTCCCCGCAAATTGAGCAGGCTTCCCTCCTCCATTTGCACTCTGTTTTCACGTGATTTTTGTATCCACAACAATAGCACGTTAAATCCGCCTTAGTTCTAAAATTTGGACGCTTATCTCTTACTTGGTGAGTGGATGACCCCTGTAAACTACTAACACTTTGTTCAGCCCTTTCTTGAGCAAGTGCAACCTCGCAGGCTTTGTCAAACGTCACTTTTTCAGGCTCCATTGTCATAAGGGTTTCCTGAGCTTTTGCATTTCGAATTCCAGAGACGAACCTGTCTCGCAAAACCTCCTTTAGGAATTCCTTATATTGACAATTTACAGTTAAGCGTTTCAACTCCTGAATGTACGTTGCAACACTTTCACCCGGGGCTTGCACTCGCTGCATAAACTGAACTCTTTCATAAATAAAACTAGGACTAGGATCCAGGTTACATTTTAGCAATTCATCTATCTCGTCAAGTGACTTAGATGCAGGAGCATCAGGCGAGCATAGATTCCTCAACAAACCATAGGTCTTTTTACCTATGCTTGAAAGGAGTATTGCAACTTGCTTTTCATCTGGTACGTCAAAAGCATCAAAGTGTAATTTGGCTCGTTCCAAATATACTGTCCAGCTTTCACTAGTGGTCTCAAAAGCCTCAAACTTTTTGTTTGTGTGTTCTTGGCGGTGCTTCACCCATTCTGACGAAACCCTCAAACACACTTTCAAAGCTTAAATTACTAGTACTAATACTAGAGCTAACAGAAATCAAAGACCCACTAATGGTACTCCAACTACTAGACGTATTTAGACCAGATGCATTAGCTGAACTCTTAAAAGTTACATCCTCATCGCTCATAAGCGATAAAATAAGTAGAAAAATCACTACCTTCAATATAGGTCCAAATAGCCTTCCCATTACCTTTAAGAGTAATTTTTAACTTTAAACTTTTGAGCAGTAAGTTTAAATAAACTATCAGCTACTTGCGTATTCTGTAATCTTTTCAAGTATGAACATTTGCTTACAAATCTTTACAAAATATCACTAGCTGATATAAAGAACACGCTTTGCTCACAGTATTCTTTTTAACAATTAATCTGCTCTTTACTCCATAAAACCTGAAAACAAGTCATGAGTTTTTAACAAATTAACAATTGGCTGCCTAAACCCCTACTTGCACGCAATGCACCGCATTCCAACCGACACTATGCCAGCAGAATGCTTTTTGATGTGGCACACTTGCGAACAAGTCTTCACTCATACGAGGGACTTAACTCCTACAAATACCTCCAAATCCAAGAAGAACGGGTAATCAAACGTTCCCCTTGCCGGCCGAACAAGAAATCGCTGATCCAACGTCTACTTCGTCTGCTTTCAACTGCTATCCGAGCTGCCACCTCAGAAATCAGTCTACTAACAGTCAGTCCTGGATTTTTGGTGAGGTAATCTTCATTTGCCTAAATTGGTTCCCCATAGCATTTAAGCCTGACTTTACCAATTGTCTAGGTTGCAATTCTAGCCTGGAACTTGATCCAGTTCTGGTATGCTGTTAAGTTAGTATTTAACTAAATCATCCTCGTCGCCAATGTAACATATGTGTTACTACACATGTGGGTTCTAACTTAGCAAGGG
>JAHWFP010050749.1:11751-24437 GCA_023313725.1 Lithobius niger | reverse complement strand
GCTCACTCCACTGGCGTCGATCCATGCTTCATGTAATGTTTTTTTTTTATTCCAAGAGCATCACGAAATCGAAGCAGTGATTATTTCGACGCTAACTAATTACAATTGTTGCTCACAGTTCGTTCGTCACATTCCTCAGCATATCTACATTTCACCTACATCATTCCAAACATACGATTTGTTTGTTGGCACGTTTGAACGTCTTCTCCTCCAAAAGTAATCCCCTACGGAGGTGTGAGATGAAAGCTTGATAGAGCAAAGCGAAATACACATTGAAAAGGTTTAGTTTACGTGGAAATAGCTCGCTTTGCTCGCTCAATCCACGCACCTCCGTGCTTCAGAAACACGAATGTTTGACACCCTTGTAAAATCAGGTCGATGGTTTGATTCTGCCATCCATCAAGTCGGTTGATACAAAACCAATTGAAAGATCTTAATGTGGTAAGTTGCAAAATACGTCGTCCTTTTAGGTTGTTTTTTTTTGCGTGCGTCCTTTTCCAGATCATCTCGTTTCGCTCGAGGAGGTTTGCATGAACAAACTATGACGCCATGAACAAACATCATATGAGGGTAAAAAAAAAAAAAAAACCTTTGACGTTACTTTTCAGGTTTTTCGCGTGTTTGAGGGTCATAATATCACTTTACAGCGATGAAACTAGGCCTATACTAAGCGCAATTTAATTATCATCAACATCATTAATGACGTATGATGTGCGTGCGTGTTTGTACCACTACTCCTCTGGAACCAAGGCACCTAGAAATATGGGAGTACGACCAAACGAAAGATAATTATATTTCGCTTCTGATAGGCCTATTTTCATCCCTGTAACTTGAGTTTATGACCCTCAAACAAGCTAAACAACAGCAAAAGTACCGTCAACGTTTTTTTTAAATCCTCACGGCGTTTGTTCATGACGTCATAGTTTTTCATGCATTGGTTAAAATTCGTGACAAACAAACCGTCTTGAAGCAATTAGTTACGCACTGAGATCATCTGTAAAAGAATGCACGCGAAAAATAACCTAAAAAGACGACGTATTTTGCAACATAAAACGTACACATCTTAAAATTGGATTTGTATCAACTGACTTGATGCTCCGAAAAATCAGACCCATAGTCTGGTTTTAAAAAGGTGTCGAACATTCGTGTTTCTGAAGCACGGCCGCGTGGCTCGATCGAATAAAGCGAGCTATTTCTACCCAAACTAAACCTTTTTAATGCGAGTTTCGCTTTGCTCTCTCAATCTTTCATCTCTCACCTTCGTAGGGTATTGCTTCTGGTGGAGAATACGTTCAAATGTGCAAACAAACAAATCGTATGTTTTGAATGATGTAGATGAAATGTAGATATGCTAAGGAATGTGATAACGAACTGTGGGAAACAATTGCAATTAGTTGGCGTCGAAATAATGAGTACATCTATTCTGTGATGCTCTTGGAATCAAAGAAATTACATGAAGCATAACGGAATGTTTTTTTGTTGTTGTTGTTTTGTTTATTTATTAATATTATTTTTTTTTCCATTTGCAAAATGAACACAAATAGTAGTGGCCATTGAAGTTATCTTGTTTTAATGAACCTTTTTAACTTTCAATTCTTTTCCGTTTGCTAAATTACTAAACCTTCCCCTATAGGTACTAAACAGTTTTAAGGTTTTTAAAAGAACAGAAGCCGACAGAAGTTTTGGCAAAAAAACAAAAACCGAAGCGAAACTTGAAAACCTAAAACCGGCTCATCCCTAAGGGTCCCCCACTTTCAATCCCGGGGAGGCGCCCCTTAAATCTGACCCTGCCAGTCCGCCCCTGTCAGCGTCTCGGTATGATGGCCTTTCGACAAGATAGAAGGTGATTAGGAAAGGTTCAGTTTAGCCTAGCGTTCGAGTCTGCCTTCGCGAACGTTTGCTCCAATTCACGTCTATTCGTGAGCGACAATAATTGGATTTTCTAACATGTCGGTTCTTTTTTTTCCCCGTTTTTTTCGTTTCTGTTTCTTAAAGGTGAAGTTTAGGGATGTAGGCTACCTTGGCCACCTGAAACAAAAGGCCTGCCTCATGAAACTGAGCCTAGTCAGTAATCTGTGACATCGTTGAATGTAAATACGGAATTATGCTTCCCAGCCGGCCTTCTCATACTTTAATCTACCATTTCGTGCGAGAGAAAGTGAACTTCATTCCGAACTCCAAAGTCTCGATCGAGTAGAAAGGGCAGATTTAATGAAAAAAGGACTGAGCGCTGAGGACTGAGGCCTTACAACAAACTTGTTACAGGGATGAATGGCTTACTTGAGCAGAAGTCAATTCCAGGTGGGAGATTGTCGGGAGCAGTAAATGGGACAACCATTGGGACATTTACTGCGTGACGTGTTGTTTATTAGCACGACATGGCGAAAGGGACCGCCAAGTTCAGATGGGTTCGGCCCTGCAAAGAAGTGATATCAACACACCAAAATATTCGCTAAGTTTAATCGTACCGAATAGCACGTTGGACGTTTAACGAAAACTTGCTGCTTGCTGCTTTTCGTTTAACGTCCAAAATATTATTGAAGCTGCTTTGTTGTTTGTTGGCCGTCAGGTTAGCGTATTAATGTTCCTGGTCAGCGCCAACGGGGTGCCGATTATCGGCAAGCAGAAATCGTTGTGTGTGCCTATAGGATGACTACATAAAATTCGGAGAACTAGATTCTGCCAATTGCAGCTTCCCTGTTGGTAGTTAGCTGATATGTGATATTACGATAAATTAATTTATTTCACATTTCTCGGTTGGATGATTCGGCCCTCCCGGGTTGGTTGGATGTACGAGGCGCCGAGTTTTGATTGTCAATCCCACAAATTGACAACAATCCCGATAGGCGTTCGGGCGAATCGTCTTCCGTATTGGATTTGCCCACGGCTGAGTGGACGGATGTGTGGAACCACGTGACCTGAATCCAGGCCCAAATCGGGTGAGAATGTTAGTCTGTGCTAATTCGGTTTGGATTTGAGAATTGGGCCAACCATCCATTTTGAATGCAATTAAAATTGGGGTTATGACGCAGTAGACCATGCATAATTTATACAGAGTATGACGTTTCATATCAGTAGTTGAGAAGTTGAGGCAGTTATACACATACAACTGTTTAACGGAATGGGAAGTAGCAATAGACGAAGCCTAACCTCCCCAGGGATAGGCGTATGGCGCCAGCTCGTGGCTGGATGCGGCATTTTCGTGCAGGTATTAGACAAAGTTCGTCTGCTTTGTAATGCTGCCAACCGATGGCGCGACATACACAGCGTACTTATTTCTGCATTTCCTAAGCATTGGAAGAGAACTAGATGATTCCGTCGTTAATCCTTGGTATAGTGGTTGGAATTACAAGTAGGTGTGTTTACGCTCGGTTCAGCCTAACTGCAGTGCGCGATGACACCGCTAGAGGGCAAGGAGTGCGAAAGGATACATCGCGTAGCCTTGATATTAAAATCGCCTCCCTCCTGACAGCCAAAAACCGCCACAAGTTCATACGAACAACAATTTTTAATTTTCGACCCATAAATTTATGTTTTGATCATTTAGGCTTTAAAAAGCAATAAAATAATCAGAGCTACGTCTTGAACTGGCCACTCCGGCAATCGCCATCATTTCTGACCATTTCCAAGATGGCTGCTGCTGGAGTGAGTTCATGGCGTAGCTCTGTTTTTTATTGCTTTTTAACCTTTTGTTGTGATCAAGGCCTAAATTTATGGGCTGAAAAGTAAATATTATTGCTCTTATATACGAACTTGCGGCGTTTTTTCGCCTGCCAGAAGGCGATTTTAATTTCATGACCAGTGACCACAAATTAATTGATTTGTGTTGCCGAAGACAATACAAGGACTCAAGACAAAGACAATAATTTGTGTAACAATAAAATTAAAATTAAAATGGCATTTTATGATTTCTGTACAGTCTTTGGACCCTAATACATCCCTGACATCTTCCTTGATGCAATTCCGACGCCGACCACTGATGCGACCGCAGGGCCGTGCTTGACTTGACCCTTGCTGACGATGAGATTAAAAAAAAAAAAGGCTATCGCCTGTTGGCAAACGGTAAGGCCCCGGGTAGTAATGGTTCCAGTGCTAATTTTTACAAAAGTGTTTGGCATGAAATTAAGGAAACTGAGATTGAAAAACAAAGGAGTTAACTACCTCTCAAAAACGAGGATTTATTAATCTATTGCCACAAACAGATAAAGATCCAACATTGCCAACAATTATTCAAAATTGGAGGCCCATTGCCTAGTTTGTTAGAAAATGGTGATTACGAAATCAATGCAACTGCCGTAACTGATCGATAAAATTGAAAAACTGTCTCTGATCGTTATCCACTGGAACCAAATATGGGGTTTTATGAATGGGTGATTTATTGGTTAAATAAATTTGATTGATTAATATGGTGCATATTAATTAATAACCATAAAAAGAATACTGCAAAACTTATGTGTTTTGTTGATTTTCAAAAAAAAAGCGTCGTTTGATTTCTGTTTAATTATTTGAAAAAGTTCAGTTTCGGGCCTGGCTTCGTTGAGTGGGTTGAATACCACGACAAGAATAACAGTAGTTGTTTGCTGACTGGCTTGAGTAGAACTGCTTGTTTTGAATCTCGAATAGGGCAGTGACACAACGTTGTATTATTGTCTAACTCTATGCTGGAGCCAGTAAATGGGATAGCTGCAAGGGTCACTGGAGAGGGAAAAGAAGGGCGTCTTACAGAAGACAATGCTGTTAAGAGTGGTTTTCTTAGGCCTATAATGCGCGATTTTTGTCGATTTGTTGGCAATTGCTGACATTTTTAAGCAAGTGGAATCTTTATTTTCCAATTACAACCTATCAGCATAAGGGATTGGAGAAAACAACGCTTTTTTAAGCCTATGAAATCCGCTCTCAAAGCACTGCCTTGACTATATAGAAGTACCGTTGTTTAACCCTCCATTTTAATCTAGTGCCCCTTGCAGCTATCTCTCTTGTAGCCAATATGACGTCACATGACGCTGCTCCATAGAATGGTGCAACCATGGTTTCACCGTTGTTATTTAGTGTTGCTTTACCGACTGATAACGATGTAAACTGCCTAAGGGCAATTAGTGCTGCTCCTAATCAATTTGAACTGGTCTGGTATTGAAGCTGTATCTTAACAAACTACTCCCAGTTGCCATTGCAAATCCGGTCATCCCTAATAACCTTCAGGTCAGAAATAATGACAAATACCTCGGTGTGAATATTAATAATAATGGAAATAATCTCGTGCATTTTAATTTTAACATTTGTTTTCCAAAACATGTTTACGAGATTTAACATTTGGCAGTCCACTTTTGGCAAAGCTGAAGGTTTGTGTAAATTTGTTTACATGGCCTCTGTTTTGCATACTCCTATACGTTTCCAAAAGAAGGTCAACATAACAAGGCAATTGGCCAATTGATTGGGGCACACAAACAACTTAAAATTTCCTACCGTACCTTAACTCAAAACTATGATAGAGGAGGCATTAAGGCGCCCGACTTCATAAATTTACGAACGTTTCTCCAAAACTGATATGTATTAAGCACTTTGATTTGCCAGTGTGTCAGTAACAATGGTGGACACTTGTTTCCTTTTATCTGCAACTTTGAAGTTCCTAATTTTTTCCCATAATTTGACCCTTTCTACAAAGACATTATTACTACCTAGGGTTCTTCCCTGGGCCGTTTTATTCTTTGGAAGATGTGATATCCACCCAAAACCAAAACTGGTATAAGAGAAGCCGCCAAGTTCACAAAAAAGGTCGATCTTTGAAGGCAGTGATATCATTTAACCAAGGAAGGGCCGCCAAGGCTAATCATATTATTCAAGTTAATCGCACCTTGAAGACTGCTCAGCCGCGAATAGCAATGTTCTAGTTTCATGTAACTTTCGAATTATTAATCGGTGCGATTAACTTGGCTAGTAGGATTAACCTTGGTGGCCTTTCCCTGGTTGAATGATACCGCTACCGTCGAAAACTGACCCTTTTGGGAAACTCGACTGCTTCTGTTATACCATACCAGTTTTGGTTTTGGGGGATAAATTGCTTACTGCTCTGTATCCAAGTATTGAATTCTTACTCGGTACACTGTAAAAATGAAAGGTGCCATATGGCACCTTTAAGGGTGAATTTTCTTGTCCCGTATGCGGAACCTCAAAAGTGCCTTTTGCCACCCCTATAATGCAGGGTGATGCACCCATGTCTAAAGTGCTCATATTCATGTTTAGGGTGACTGTTGTCCTCCTACAATTTAAAACACATTTCACTCTTCATGTGCCAATTGACGCTTAAATGAATAAGTTTGCACCCCGTGACTTGATTTTAATTTCGCCCTAGTTTCACCCATAGTAACTATTGGCACAAACGTTTTTTCACTCTAAGGTGCCAGCTAACTTCCGAATGAATATTTTTGAACCTCATGTATTTCACCCTATTTTCACCAACTCGTCCCTATAGGCACTAACTTTTGTTTGACCCAAAGGTGCTAGACTAGGCTTGCTTGGGCAAATGACAATGGCGAAACGAATACGGTTTCAGCAAGCGAAAGAGCAGAAATGTCTGCTTGTTTGGGGCTAGAATGGTTGACAGCCAGGCCTAGGAAAATTTGTACCAATTGATCATTTAATATCAATTAGCTCTCACCCACAAAGATCTCTAGACAAACTGTTTCGCCCTTGTTTGGGCCAGTCACTAGAAAAAACTGTGGATGACAGCTAGGCTATAGCTTGCTAGGGCAAATGACAAGGGCGAAACGAATACGGTTTCAGCAAGCGAAATAACAGAAACGTCTGCTTGTTTGGGGATCCATTCTACTGAATGGGTGACACCCAAGCCTAGGACAATTTTTACCAATTGATCATTTAATATCAATTAGTTCTGGTGCCGTTTATCTGCGAAAATGGTGATAATGTACGTAAGTGAGTAACTGCTGGTACCTTATCGAGGTGAAATAGCTAAGAAAATTAGACACCAAAATACGTGGGGGTCAATTGGTACCACCACTGGTCTCAACCGGCACCTCAATAATGGAGCCAGTTGAGGTGCCATTTGTCTACCAAAATGGGGACAATTTACGTAAATGAGTGACGGTGAACACTGGCACCTACCAAGGTGAAAAAGCTAAGAAAATTAGGCACCAAAACACGTAGGGGTCAATTGGTACCACCACTGGTCTCAATCGGCACCTCAATAGTGGAGCCAGTTAAGGTGCCTTTTTTCTACCAAAATAGTGACAAATTATATAAGTTTGTGACGGTGAACAATGGCACCTTCCAAGGTGACTAAATCCTGAAAATTAGGCACCAAATCAAGTTGTGGCCAATTGGTAACATCACTGGTGGGAACTGGTACCTTAATTAGGGAGCCAGCTAAGGTGCCATCTGTCAACGCAAATGGTGACAATTTATGTGCAATCACGAGAGTGAACACTGACACCTTGCAAGGTGACAATACCATGAAGAAAGGAACCATACAGCGATGTCGCCAACTGGTATCATAGCTAATTTCAAGTTTCACCCCGGAATGGTGAAAAAATTAGGTGCCATTTGTCATTTTAAGTGGGTGACCAAAGGGGTAAAAAAGGTGCATAAAGACAGCATAAAAACTGGCACTTCACACCAAAGGTGACACTATAGTTGTCACTGCGCACGCATCCGGTTCGGTTAGGCACCCCCATATTCGCTTAGAGAAAAACGTGCATTTTAGTGGCAGTGACAATCGTTACCATAAAGGGTGAAATATTGAACAACAAAACGTATTTTTCACCTTTGATGCACGATGTTCACCCAATGGCACTCCGAACTCACCTTCACTGTTAGCTTTAAGGTGCCACTTCACACCCACAAGGTGCCGAGCGACACCTAAATCAACCCATTTGATGATTTCACCCCAGTGGCACCCTTTGTCACCATATTGTCACCCAACAGGGACGCTGAAGTGCCACTTGGCCACTCATTGTCACTTTTTCTTTTTACAGTGTAGGTTTAACTTGGCGAAAGAGCTTTACGTTTGATATCACGACTTCAACCAGCGTAAAAGCCTTAACAATTATTACTTTTGAGGAGATACCGCATTGTTTGGTCCAAACTCGTAATGTATGTACAGTTTTTCTTTCCTACCGGTTACGACATAAAAAGCCATAAAGATTATGGTTCCTTTTATTTTTCCTTAGTATACCGTGTACACATTTGTATGTTTACGTTTGTTTTGTCGGGATGTCCAGTGATTGTTTGTTTCTTTGTGTGTTTATAAGGCAGCAAAAACCGTTAGGGGTCATCTGCCTCGTCATTAAAACTCAGAATAACCTAAACAATATCCAACAAACAGCAACACGGCTTACTGTTGTTGTTTGTATTTGTTGGATTTTGTTGTATCGCAGACCACCCTCATTACACCCTCATTGGGTTGTATTGATACTTGGGTGGGTGACCGCTTGGGAATCTGGCTGTTGCAGACATAGGGCCTTAGGGCTTCGGGCAGATGACCAGGAGTGGTTAACGCTCGTTAAACCCTTTAAACCCTTTTTAAACCCTCATTACTTAGAAATTAAACACTGCTGCGCACTTCTTAGTCCCTAAGTAGCACAATCCACTGAACCCGTATCTATCTAGACACAGGCTAGTCTGTCAGTGTGTCGTCGCCAAGCAGATGAGATTTAATTGTTGACAGATGTAAAAAGCCGGCTCACTAGGAGACTGTGCTTTTAGCTGTAACAAGCTTGTGTCTGTTTTCAGCCTGGTCTAATTCCCCACGCGTTAGAACTCTTTGCAACTCGTTTGAATCAGGTGTCTTGGGTCCAGTAACGAAGAAAACCTCAACATTAAAGTGTGGGAAAGTGTCTTTAATGGAGAAAAGTCCACTCAATAACGTTGATTTGTGTTACTGGCTAGCTAGCGACTAACTAAGGACACGGCTGCCATGTTAATTCTCATAGGGTATAAAAACACTTCTACAACTCGTTGGGGAAAGTTGGCAACAAACCTGAATTTTGGCCCACATGTAAAGAGTCATATATGGAGAAGGACGGGCCTTTTTCTAAAATGGGGGATGCAGCTAGAAGCACGTGGCACTGAAATGCCTCGTAAGTGCAAAGTTATTGTTCTAACCATTGTTTGTATTGCCATCCAACAGCAGAGTTGAAGCATGCTTAAGTGTTACTTGAAAACAAAAACGAACTCGTTTGATGCTTAAGGTAGGGTTTAACTGATCCGAAGCCAAAACATCAAAGGCACACAAATAAACTTTCCTGCAAGGTTTCAGATACTGCAGTGTTGCTGTACTGTTTAGTCCACGTGAAACCTTATTGCGATATTCAAAGTTTTTTTACCATTTGTACTTTTGCATACGATACATCAGTTAATCATTGGTGCATGTTACTTGGCTAAACGACATCGCCAGAAAATGTTTAAAACCTCACCATCTTAGTGTGCTTAGTACAGCTCTACAAGTAATTCAGGGTTCGTGCGAGTCCCTGAAAACCTGGAAATGTCCTGGAAAGTAATCATGAAATTCCATGCCTAAAAAGTACTTGAAAATCTTGAAAAATGATATATATATATCGGCAATAGGGTGACGAACGGAAAGTAGACGATGTGACTGAAGAACAATGACAAAATCTAGCCAAGTAAGTAGTCGAGTGTGTAGCCTTACATTATTCTTCATTTGTTTATCCATGAAAAGTTTTGAAATTTGGGCTCTGGCTTTACTTGTTTTTACGTGGAAATGGTTTGGTACAGCAGTAAGGTTTCACGTGGACTAAACAGTACAGCAACACTGCAGTATCTGAAACCATAAAGGAAAGTTCATTTGTATTCCTTTGCTGTTTTGACTTCGGATCAGTTAAACCTTGCCTTAAGCATCAAATGACGTCGTTTCTGTTTTCTAATTCGTGCTACTTTGGCGAACCATGCAATATATATTAGCTTGTAGTAATGTTTCGTCATCAATTACGCTTTGGACAAACCAATATGGAAACAGACCCTTTAATTTTCAGTCTACGTCTTGCAGCTGGCGTTTGCTGATTGGTATTGGCAGGGGTAGCATAAATATAAGAGGACGTGTATATAATGCGCTCCTGGTATTGGTGAATAGTAACAATGATTAAAACCATGTAAAAGAATCAATCTGGTCGTTAGAACTCCCTAACCCCTGAACCACTTGACCAATTGGAAAAGGCCTTATGGAAAGGGACAAGAGCAATAACTGTAAAATGAACTAAGAACCAGCTTTATAGCACTAATAGCTTGATCTGTAGCGAGCGTAGTAGAAACGTGTTGTGCCTACAACAAGTGGCCAAAAATTAAAATCACGATTCCAGTTCAAGTCCAGATCTCCGATGTGACAAATTGGAAATTAATAAAAGTTCGGACACATGTTCACCAAGTTCAATAAAGCTGGTACACTAAATTTGTGTGGAAAATATTCAAATACAGCAGAGAAATTAAGCATCAAAATTTCGGCTTTAACGTGGGAGGAAAAGGTCAAATTGATTTGATTTGATTTATTGACCCTAGAAGCTTTTACACTATTTGCTCAAAGTAACATTACTTAAAAACTACTTACGCTAACCTACCCAAAAACGGGATAACCGGCTTAAGTATGCAGAGTAAGCCACAGAACAAGCCTGCAAGCCTGAGGTGAAATTAGATTAGATAGATTTGTTTATTGGGGGGGCCTCGGCCCAAAGCCTTACAGTAATCAACAGTGGGAAAACAACAATACTTTGGTTCCAAATGTTGTTTTCATGTTGCCTACTCAGGCACTTCAAGTTCATTGTTGTAAGCAAATGTTGTTGTTCTTTAAAATAGTATTGAGATTTTTCTTTTGCGCCTTAAGTCCGCGGAAGCAATTTCATGCTTGTATGGCTGAACCGACTCGATTTTGAACATTACCCGACCTTTATAGAAGAAAAAATATCTGGTCAAGGGAGGTGCCAACCCGGGAATTCGATCCGGGAAACCTCGAATTTCGGGGCCGAAAGATTGTCTAGAATTGGCCAGAATAGTTCCCATACCCTCTGAAGAAGCATGGTAGCCTCTCAAGCTACCCTGGCCGGCAGTCCTGGCGGGGACTTTGCCAAGGTCCCCTTTCCTGGGGTTCGACCAGATCCGCGTACCTCCAGCAACCAGGCTGAGCCTCTCACCGCTCAGCCACGATTGATTGGCTACTTTTAATTTACGCTTCCTCTAACCCCCAGACCAGCAAAAATCACATGAGACGGGAAAACTATACATACCTAAGTGCTAAATTTCAACTTCCATACCACATAAAAGAATTTATTTTCGTGAATTAGCTGGATAGTAGTTAGGCAACTATCAACGTTTTCACCCCTTTTTTCAACATGGAAACGTTTAGCGGCTGTGTAACTATATAATCGTGACTTTTATGTCGTCAGGCTGCCAAAGCTTCCCAATCAAACAATCTTTAGCATTTTCTGTCGTATTGTTATTTTGAGTTATGTATTCATTTATTTATTTTGAGCACGGTAGCCGTGACAGGCCATTCATCCTGCAAACCAGAAATTATACACAAATTCTACATGCCGTCCTAACGCAGCATTGTTATTTTTCGTAAACGGCCAAAAACAGCCAAACAAACTGCGTTAGCTGCAAACACAAGTAATTATGTTGTGATCGCTATGCTTATATTTATTTTATCTGGATAGGACGGACGTTAATGTTGTCGTTGAACCTTGGCGGGCGACACGTGAGTGTGATTGGTCACTTTAAATTTATGATAGCCCTAATCCCGAAACCTGCAAAAGGCTCGTCACCCTGTTACACTTTTGCTAGTTTCAAAATTGCTGCTTTCTGCACCGCATGGAAGAATTTATTTTCCTGAAATTAGCTAATAGCTAGATATTTACGGAGATGTCAACACTGAATCTGGTTCATTTTAGAAAAGTACAATCATATATATAAAATGGGCAAAGACCAGCTCTATATAAAGAAAGAAATCATAAGGTAAAGGGTAAACGAAGCAAGCAGTCTGCATTAAAGACTGGCCTTGTGAGGAAATACAATACACTATTCTGAGAAAGAAGGCTAAGTAGCAAAGTGGCTTTTCCTCCTTGTATGTATGTCTGGGATCTCTAGGTCACCACTGAGAAGGATTGAACAGCTACTTAGGTCGGCTGGAGCCTGTAGCCAGTATCCGCCCCGGTAGCGCAGTGGTTAGAGCGCCCGGGTAGTAAACGAGAAGTCCTGGGTTCGAGTCCCAGTCGGGGCAGTTGTCTTTTCTTTCTTTCTCAGACTAGTGTATTGTGTATCCTCACAAGGCCAGTCTTTAATGCAGACCAGCTCTATACTGCAAAGTTTGTGCTGTAGTAAGCGTTGTGTAAAAATTACTGAAATACAAGAAGAAGAATTAAAGGGCAATTACATCTATTTTGACATGCATGTTTTACTTTTGGATCACTTACACAATAACTAACACAAAAATTGCGGTAAGAATACGTTACTTAGTTACTGTACGTCCGATATAACAATTTAATTACTGCATCACCAAAACACGACACGGAGATCGCCATTGTTTTGCTGGAACGCGCAGAAATTAATGCCGACAGACTCGGGCCAATTGAGATAGCTGTGTTGACTGTGTGGAACTCAAGCATCTGACGACCTTAGCCAGCCAGCTAAGGCCGTCAGACGCTTGAGCACCTCACAGTCAATACAGC
>JAHWFP010050746.1:0-12378 GCA_023313725.1 Lithobius niger | reverse complement strand
TTTCAATTACTTTTCACTTGATAGGACAGAACCTCGCTTTGCAACAAATGTAACAAACAATTTGAAAATATTCACCATAAATTACTACAACATTTCTATATCATGAACGAAACAAAATCGCGCCTTGGTTACACCAACAATTTTACTCAACAGGATTGTAGATTGTGAAATCAATGAAATTACCTGTAAAAGCAGATATGGCAGAAAAGCTAAACATAAAAATCGCCAAAAATACCAGTCCCCAAATCACGGCAAAAATGATGCCGAAAAGAATTCCAAAGATGATTCCAAAATTAATGTGCGTTGCACCACACCTATGCGCTGCAGCTATGCTTCCAGCCATAGCTCCAAAGATGCTTGCTGCTCGAGTAATGTGAACATGACCAAAGGCGTTCAGCACTAATGTTGATAATCCTATGAAATCTGAAATAGAATAAGTAGAAATCAAGGTTTTGACTTTAGGAGAAGTTTTGGGTGAAGAAGCCTCCCTCATATACATGGTAGGCAAAAAATTACACATATAAGCCTACTTACACATGGTACAATAGAGCATGAACTATTGACTAGCATAGTATTTTACGCATGTGCAGTTTTGACTATGAACAAGCTATGGATTAATGAATGCTCACTAACAAATTCAATAATGAAAAACTAGGCATAATTATGTGCAAATATTAGCCTAGTTACAGAGGGAACCATTGAGCGTCCAGTAATGACTAACATATGAGTACACAAAAAACATAATCCAAGTATACCAAATAAGTTGAAAAATGTTATAATATTAATATAATAATGTGTGCAATTAGGTTCAGTAAAACAATTGGTTGGAACGCACCAAAAAAGTAGTGCACTGAGTAGGTTACTACTAGAATGAAAAAAAAACATTTGATCGTGTGTTGCTTTTTTTCGAAAATGGTATTTGCAAGGTGCTATTTTTAAGTGCACTCGCTTCTTTCATATAATTCATTTAGTCTCACTCCACTCTACTTAACTTCTGAAGTTTAAGTAGATTAGCATAAATATTTAAAAGAAACTGGAAACCATAAACAAACAGGAAAACGATTTCTTTAAGGGAATGTAGCTTCATTCAGAACATTGTTACACCCAGACACTGGAAACAATTGCAGAACATAGTGTACCTTGCTATTATAGCGGCATTTTTTTCGTGCAATTTCTCAATTATTTTTCTCTGAAATAATGGGTAGTCATTGTGTGCTTGCTGAGAAGGGGGATGCCTCCCGAGACCCAAAAGTCTACGTGTTGTGGGTGAGGTAGTAAAAAAAGCTCTCCATCCAATTTTCTGTATCCGCTATTGCTGCAATCAGATGCTCTTCCTTTGAAAGAAACTCCAAGAAGGTTAAAAATTTGAGTCACATTTAGAATCTAATCAGCAAGTTTATGAGAAGAAGTAAGCAGTCGGACTTGCTTTTAGTGATGCACTGGATAAAGTGGAGCAAATAATTAAAAAATGGATAAAAAAGAAGGTTCAAACAACGGATCTCACAAACAGGAGGATGTGATATCCGAAAGAGGAGCCATCTAACCTCATTGTCCCCTAGTGTACTGGGATTGTTTAGTTATCAATGTTTTTTTTCGTCATTAACAACTATGATCCACCAAGATTTTATGCTAGACGAAATTTAAGCATGTATAGTTCTGTTAAGATATTTTGGTTAGCATACCTGGTTCTCTGGATCCCAGCGCAATGGGGTTAAATTGTTTGGGCACAAAGTGACAAATCTCTGTTTGGTGAGATTCTTCTCCAAGCCAAATATTCTCCAAGCTTAAATTTTAATGGAATTTTCACGTAAAAACCAGTTGGTTTAGTCAAAAAAAAAGGTTGGCTAACGAGTTCAAGCGTTAAATTTAATTCTGAATGACAGGTAAAAAAAATAGTTCTGTTATCGAATCAGGCTTGGAGTTTATTTCTTAACAATCTGAGTGAAAATATACCATACTGTGACCCTGAAAACGGCGTCTAGTATTTCCAGTACAGAACAGGTTACTGGGGAAACGCCCCTCCCTAGAAAAAAAAACGCTCTTCTATTGTACTTCTCAGCATAAAATTGGTTTACTTATTAATCTTCTTCGTGTATGTAAGTTGATTTTACCTCGTTCACATCAGTACCGCAAGTGTACGCTCAAAAATTAATCATTTAAGAAAACTGGATTTGCGAAAAGGCTCTTCAAGGCAATTAGCTGGAGAGACAGAGGTTACTTGCAACCAATTTAAACCTCCATAACTGGTGCCCTTTTGTTGTTAAAAATCATACCAAATGTTAACCTAAAATTCATCAGAATGAGTCGTTTACTTAAAAGTACTTAAGTAAACTGCTAACACTACGTTTGGGAGGCTTTTGGGGGTGGCGATAAAAAAAGGATGGGGAGGGACGTCATTGGGGAAGAGAAAATCGTAGACATTCTCGAAGATCTTCAAAAGGTCTTCAAGGGTCTCGCTGAATGTATTTTGTAAATAAGGCAATAAAATTATTAATAGAGCTAGGATTGGTAGGGGTTATTTTATTTTATACTTTATCACTAAAAGCAAGTCCGACTGCTTACTTCTTCTCATAAACTTGCTGATTAGATTCTAAATGTGACTCAAATTTTTAACCTTCTTGGAGTTTCTTTCAAAGGAAGAGCATCTGATTGCAGCAATAGCGGATACAGAAAATTGGATGGAGAGCTTTTTTTACTACCTCACCCACAACACGTAGACTTTTGGGTCTCGGGAGGCATCCCCCTTCTCAGCAAGCACACAATGACTACCCATTATTTCAGAGAAAAATAATTGAGAAATTGCACGAAAAAAATGCCGCTATAATTGCAAGGTATACTATGTTCTGCAATTGTTTCCAGTGTCTGGGTGTAACAATGTTCTGAATGAAGCTACATTCCCTTAAGGAAATCGTTTTCCTGTTTGTTTATGTTTTCCAGTTTCTTTTAAATATTTATGCTAATCTACTTAAACTTCAGAAGTTAAATAGGGTGGAGTGAGACTAAATGAATTATATGAAAGAAGCGAGTGCACTTAAAAATAGCACCTTGCAAATGAAATTTTCGAAAAAAAGCAACACACGATCAAATGGTTTTTTTTCATTCTAGTAGTAACCTACTCAGTGCACTACTTTTTTGGTGCGTTCCAACCAATTGTTTTACTGAACCTAATTGCACACATTATTCTATTAATAATATAACATTTTTCAACTTTTTTGCAATACTTGTGTACTGCCCATTCTGTTGGTGCAGCCTTATACTGCACACGCAATGAGTGGACAACATCACCTCATTTGCTGTTCATCGGTAATTATGTAGTTTGAAACATGTTACTCATAAAAATTTTATTCAGAAGATCCATGTTACCTTTTTTTCAAATAATGGTTGAAGACAACTGACACACAAATTCAGTCAATACCCTATCCGCATGTAAGTCATGTCACAGCTTTTTTAACGATGATTCGGCCCACGTTTTTTCATTGGGTCTACAGTGAAAATCTGTCTGCAGAAATCTACAAGAAAAAATGCACCTTCCCTTATGATGTTACTACTATAAAATAACTTGTGAAATTCACCTTCCTTTTATGCTGTCAGTACTATAAAATAACTTGTGAAGTTTTTTCTACATTGCCGCAAACTGGTATTCACTGCACCGGATGTTGAGTGGGTGTTTGTTAATGTATCTTTTACTACGATATCATTTCTGTTTTTTTTCAACCATTCAACAACTTCGTAAAGTACCACCTTCCTGTAAACACCAGTTAAAGCCATTTTAGTATTTTTTCACTGAATATTCGTCCGCTAAATAGATTTCCAGGAAAACTGTTATTAAGATATTGTCATTTATTAACATTGAAAACTATCGCCTGTAGTAGTCGAGAAGTAAATCGTTACATACTTAGTAGTGAAGTACAATTTATGTTTAAAAGCAGCAATGCATGCCTTTAAAGTTTTTTCTTTAAACCAAGGAACTAACGAATTAAAACCAGCTGACAAAAGAAGTTACTGTTACAGCAAAAGATGCGTAAAGCCTCAGGTTGATTGCTATGTTCAGCCAAATATATTGCAACCTGTAATTTCAGGCTGCAGAATCCAAAAATATGCAAATCATTGCAAAAAGTAAACAGCAGTTTTTACCACACTGCGAACAACACCATTTTTATCAGCATACACAGTAAAGCTGTAGTTCTCCCTACGACCCACAAATCCAAGTAACTGTTAAAAGGATGCATAGGACGCAACAGACACAATCACAGCCATATGTAATGACAACAACTTTAAAATGGGAATCGCATTGTACCCAGCTTTACTTTAATTGAGGTCTCCAATTCATCAAACCATAGAATTTGGGCCAGGCGAAATTGTTCATGATAGTAACATCGCAAATACCATGAGCATCATAGCAAAGCATGGGACGACCTTGACATTCATCCGCACTGGTGGAACTTAAATTGTTGAACAACAAGGCCTCAGCCAGAAAGATTGAACTCGAAATTAGAAGAACAGGGAGAACACAAAGATATACTACGACACAGATGCAGAATTTTCAATATGAAGTTGGCAACAAGGTATGTATGTTGGAGGAAGAGCAAAATGGGACTATTTTGGAACGGCCCATTTGAGTTCACCGAGGAATTCAATGTTATCATCTTTCGAGTGAAGAAGGGGAAAAGAAGAACAAGATGGTGATTTATCTCGTCAATTTGTTAAATCCAAACTATCATCATGAGGAGCTGGTCAACACCGTGGTAGAGGTCGAAGAAGAGTGAGAGGTTTTTACCCTCTATCGTTTTGGGATGGCTTAATGGGGACGCTTTGCTGCCGATTGATGTATTAGACCTGTCATCTGTTACATCAATCTAAATAAAGACCCAGCAAAACCAGCTGAAGGAGCTAATTAGGGCAGTACGACATCTTTTCAATTAGGGAGGGTAGGATGAACAGGATCAAATACGACTTAGAGCTCAAGGATGATGAAGAAAGAATGGGAAATCTTCCACCTTACTAAAATAAAATGAACTGAAAATGGAGTGTACTCAAACTGTGGCATTATGTGTGTGGTCCTCAGTTTGTGGTGTTCACAGAACATAACAGACTAAAGTGGTTGCAGAGCCAAAAAGATAAAACCTCTAATGAGTGTTGCGATGGAGCATAAGCTTACAGGCCTATGACGTTGAACATAAAAAGGAAGAGAAAATGCTGTCACTGACACCTTGAGAAGGCCATTAAAAGGGTGCAAGTAGTGTGGATGCTCCTTTACGCAATATTGTATAAGCTGCAATGTATTTGAGTATGATTTCACTCAGAGAAATGGCTTTTGACAAATAATTCCATTTTACTTTACGGGAAGTTCAATGGCAAATTTCGAGCTTATTGGTGTAGGTGAAACCTGCGTGGACCTAGACAACTTAACTTTTCCATATATAACTTCTACCTGAATAAAATAACAGCTTTAAGTGTGTTTGTTTTGTGTTCTCACTCGGAAGTTCAAGAGGAAAATGTCAAGCTTATTGGTGGAGGTGTAGCGTGCGTGGACCCCCACAACTTAACTTTTCCATATCTAACTTCAACCTGAATGATCTATCAGCTTTAAGTGTGTTTATTTCGTGTACCTCACTCTGGAGTAAATTTCAAGCTTATTAGTGGAGTGTAACGTGCGTCGACCTACACAACTTAACTTTTGCATATAACTTCAACCTGAATATTCTATCAGCTTAAAGTCTGTTTGTTGGGTGTCCTCTTTCGCAAGTTAAAGGTGGGAATTTCACGTTTATTGGTGGAGGACTTCCATTACTTAACTTTTGCATATCTGACTTCCACCTGAATGATCTACTAGCTCTACGTGTTTTTTTGTGTACGTCATTTCGATTTCGAAGTTCAAGGGTTATTTTCAAGCTTATTGGTGGAGGTGTAGCGTGCGTGGACCTGGACAACTTAACTTTTGTATATCTAACTTCAACCTAAAACAGCTATAAGTGTGTTTACTTTGCGTTTCTCACTCGTATTGTTCTCCAAGCCCTTCAAATTACAGTGTCGTTAGCAAATGCTTACAATGGAAACTTGATGTTGCAAACTTTGGAGTGACTGCCCATCGCTCTAGACTACATGCCATTGAAATCAGTTTAATGGCTCTGGTGAATGAACTTGTGTTGTTTAGTTGCTTTGTAATACTTGATTGGTTGGCATGTTTGCAACCCTTAACTCACGTGATTAAAGCTGACCTATCACATCATACACGGGCAAACCGTTTGAGTAGAATTTTGGTAACTGATAGAGATGTAAATTCACCCACTAGAGCGAAGTACGTCCGTGGAGTCGCATCAATAAGCTTGTAGTGTTGTAATAAGTATATAGCTAAGAGTGGGCGTTGATTCTAGCAAACTCAGCGTTGACACGGTAAGCCAACTGGTTGACCTGTCCCGTATGCTTGTGCAACTGAGATCCATTAACCCAGCTATTAATTCGCGTAACTATGCAACTAGTCTACTTTTCCTTCTTGATGATATGGTGACGGCAGCAGAACAAGTTACAGCTAGGAGGGGATCCTAGGGAACTCAACCGGATAGCCAAGGCTTGCGAAGCCCCACTGTAGTTACCAACATGTTGATAGCATCAGCTAAGGGTAAGACCCCCCACACAATGAATAATAAAAGACTAATTAACTTTCATGCTTACTAAGTTAAATCCACGTGTATTAAACTTTTATCTGGCATTACTGAACTAACGGGCGATCCAGTTACGTACAGAAGCTACATTCAGTCATTAATAATCTTGCCCATTCAATTCCTGGCATGAATGATATTTTGTTTTACGAACCTATAGCCTATTCCTCCATTGGGTAAAACTTTGACTTCAGATAATAATTTCCTTTTAGACAATAGAACACCTCATTTGAAAAAAAATATATTACTTAGTCTGTTCAGCATTTCAGTTTCTGAATTGGGCCAATAATTTAAAGCACCTGTACAGTCATGTTTATAATGTAAATGTTATTCAATGAGGATCATAAACATACAATGTGTCTGGGGTTGATCTCCACCCTAACAAGATGCCAAGCCAAAATTATGTGCCACTGTCAGAAAAAAGGGTGACGGAATGAAGCTACAGAAACCGGTTGGAACAAACAAAGACCTCAAGGGAAGAAATATCAATGTTCATTTTCACCAAAAAATGAGGCCGCACGGTAATCGTGATGCTATAACCTCATGCTATGTATATTTAAAACAATCATATCCAGAAACGCTTAATGTCCCCTAAATTCTCAATGTCCATATCGATCAACTGGAAAAACTATCATTGTCCGTCCGTACAGTTCAACCAAAGAACGATCATTGTCTTCACTCAGCAATGCTCAAGTTACCGACATTGATTATGTGTGAAACTGTGGAAAATGTAAGCTTGGCCTGTTTTGCGTTAATTCATTTGAACTTGTCGGGTCAATATAATGTAGAAAAGGCATATAGCATACCAAAACATTGTTATTACCTTTGTATGGATTCCCTGATACTTCAAACATTAAATATTGAATATCTCAAATCATCAAAAAATGACATTGATAGTTCTTCCCTTGAGTTGAGAAGTTCTTCAAACTTATGATTTTTGGATAAATTCCAAAAAACCAATCAGAAATTTCACCCTCAGATACCCAAAATAATTTGTGTTCATACGCTCTTGATTCAATCCTACTTACTTGCGTGACCGATCTTGTCACCATGAAGTGCATTAAACGTTCCTAAAGCAGGCAAATAGGCAGATAACAAGATGACTGGTAAAAGCACCAACGCATGTCCATTGTATTCTTGGGTAGTTATTATTGTACCTAAGGACAGGATAGCCGCTGTCACAAAAGCGCTTTTTGCAATACTAACTGCAGTTGGACGATCCGTACAGGAATTTTCTCCAGTTACAAACAGAAGGGTCAAACTACTCATGGTGTACCCAACAAAATAGGAAATAGCGGCATTCACCGCCAGTGTTGGACTGATTATCATCTTCAGAATTTAAGCTTCTCATGATCAAAACCTGAAAATGAATAGAATGGATCGGTTTTTAAGTTTTTTTGTGAGGTAAGTACTTTTCTGATGCTTGAATACGACCAGTGTATATTTTTATTACAATAGTAAGCAATGTCGAGAAATATAGGAGGAGGTAAAAACTGATCCGTATGAGGCAATCTTTCAGGAATTTTTATATAACACATGCTCTAATTTGTGATACAGATTTCCGGATATTGGTTACAATGCAGTGAGCTTTAACTTGTTGTTCGTACCAATTCAACACAAACGATATGGGTCGGTATTTTCCATAATAATAATAATAATAATAGAAGGTGTCGGCCAATAAGTGAATAGCTTGTTATTAGGCCCAAGCAGCAGATGTTAAGTGGACGGTTTTAGCACCATCAGGAAAAATTTGTTTTGCTACAGGAGGGAGAAACCGGAGTACCCGGAGGAAACCCTCACGGAATGGGCAGGAAACAACTGGAGAAAAACCCGTACATATACACTTCCCTTCCACAGGATCAAACCCGGGTCTGTAAGAAGCCAGAGATGTACAGCTGGGACCAAGATGCGTATCGAATCTGATGACCCAGTGCTCGCAGCTACCCGTGCACCAAGCAAGCATATCAGTAAGCATGGCTAGTGCTGCAGCAGAGGCCTTACACATATTTCATTAAATCCCACAAGTTCATGGTTGGCCAAAGGACCTCCAAATTGAAGTGGCAAACACATCACGGAAGTTTTTGCAAAAGTATTTTTTTCCTATTTTATGGTTGTAAGTTCTTACGAGTTCATAGGTACGAAAAGTTTGATTTTATGTTTAAAAGATAAAACAAAATACAGTAATCAATATTTTTATTGCGGTGTCCTCCAGATACATCCAGTTAAACTCCTAATTCCGAATGACTCCATCGCTCTTTTAACTTGTACCAAATATTCAGAAAATTAACGGGTTTTCCAAATGTGCTAAGTTCATTTTTTAGTTTAAAAAGTTCTCCTAGCTGAGGGCTGTAATCATGCATATGCTAGAATAAGTTATTAAATGCTTGAAGAAATGGAAAACGGTATGTAGTTGTCTGAGATCCTGCTCAATAACTTGGTCATGTTATATTTTGAGTCTCGTTCAACCTTAGATTACCTATGCCTTACAATACCTACGTTCTGCCATTGAAAACGGTACATACCAGTACCTGAAAAATAAACAATTTTCCAGATATTGACCTCATTTGTAAAACTGTGTATCCTACAGTAATGATTAAGTATAAATACTTTAATCGTTAGGAAATTAATGATGTAGCTGATTTTTTATGAGATAAAACTGTCGTACCGATTTGTCTGTCTCTCTTATGCATAATCATAGTCGTATTTATAATACAAGCCATACAGAAAGATTTATATTAAAAAATCATTACAGAAAGTTTAATAATCTTCTTGTCTTTACAATGTGATGTTTAACACTACTTTAAGTTTTGAGGGTCCAACTTACAAAAATTAAATATGTACTCTTAACTGTTTTATGCAGTTAAATAAAGAAAACATTGAGAACGTTGCTTATGTGGTGCGTTATTTTAGGATTACACTTTATACTTGTAGGGCTTTATTTTCCACTATTAAACTTACATCTATACAAGATAATAACAAAATGCTAGTATGTAGGGCACAATTTCGTTGACCTGATTTACGCTATGAATAACAACTTGAAAACTTCCCCTATCCCTAGTATAATCTACCATTTCATTTTCAGTTTTTTTTAGTTGTGTGTTTGTTACCTTCATCCATAGAATTTTGAAGCATCAATGATATATTATTTATCTACATCCCAGTAATATGTTGATCGCTATGAAAACGTTGCAAATTTCGCAGTAAACTCAGCTGCCACCGAGACTGGCTATCATAGGTCATCGGCTCCAGGATCACAGGGAAGCAACCTAGGAAGAACTAGAAGTTTCACGATGGTTGATTCCTGTCTAGACACAAGGTAGTGTGTTGTCGACAAATAATATAGACATGAGACATCCGATCGTAAGATCTATTGTGGACAACCAAATAAAAAAAAAATAATAATAAATACGGATACAAACTCATTTGACGTTCAATCCTGTTTAGATATTTAGTAGTTAGGTGGTTTCGTAATTTTGTGGTTTTGTATGGTGAATTATACTTTTGGTTTTAACTGCTCCGTAATGAACTAAACTACACTAAAAAAGACATCGTAGTGCCAAAAAGTGTTGATTGTTTTAAATATAGAAAACAAAAACGAACCAGTATGATGTACAAGATCGATTTTACAGAACCAAAGTCACAACACCAAGGAACACGAATAAGCTTTCCTGTAAGGTTTCAGACACCACAATGTTGCTGATAGCACCAAGCAAGCACCAAAGGTACAAACACTGCAATTATTAGAAACGAGGAACTAATAGTTATTTGGTGTTTTATACTGTAATTCTTTAATACAGTGCAGATTAAATTAGTACCAAAGTATCAAATATGTTGATGTTTGTTTTGTTTGTGTTTGCCTTATAGGGGGCACGAACCCAAACTAGGTTATCTGCCCCACGACGAAGAGAGGGCTGGAGAAATCCAAGAGGAAACCCAGGATCTTCCACATGCCACATTCAATATGATCACGAGGCACCGCACGGCCCTTCCCCTCCCGATGATGCAAAGAGTCGGCTGAGGCCAGGATCGAATCCGGGCTACCAATCCAGAATATTTTGAAGCCTAAACATAGAAAAAATAATATGATATGGCTCTGTTTCGTATTGGTTAGATTATTGTGCAATATATTTGGGGATCCTGCTTTTTCTACGGTTCGCCAGATCTGTCCCCCTCAATGATGTTCATAGCGGTGTTGGCGTCGTCTGCGGCTAGAGATTCTGTACGCCTGTGTTATCAATGGCGCCAGTGTGATGTTGTTGTTGTTTTGCTGTATCAAAGCGCATGGCTACGGGCCGAGACCCCTTTGGAATAAATATTCATCATTCCTATATTGAATAATTAAAAACCGTGTAGATTGGAATTAACGAGAATCATACACACGGACCTCATGTAATTCCCTATTTACATTTTTAAAATTCATTATCAGTTTTCTTCAGTCTCATCGTCTCTTTTTCGTTTTCCTTTTGTTGATGCACAATGATTTTTTTTTACCGTTTTCGTGATGCTGTTAAGCTAGGTTGCAGACGCCTATGATTAGCTTACCTTCGGGATTCAAATGTAAAAGCTGAAATAAACATTTATTTTAAAACATTGTTTTTTTTTGGTCGTCGCAATGGTGGAGGACAGCAGAAAAGTTTCCCACGGATTTAACACTTCCGCAACATTGTAGTATCTGAAGACTTGCGCGAAACCTTACTCGTGTTCATTTATAGTTTTGACTTGGGTTCAGTTAAACCTTACCTTTAACATCAAACGAGTTTGTTTTTGTTATCTAATTTGTGATACTTTGGCATACTATGTCATTTGTTGGGAAAAAAAGGTGCGAGATGTCCTTGGTGTATCATTTGGTTTAGTACATTTTCGCATCAGTATTCATTCGTTCCTTTTCCAATCACTTGGTACAATTTGTTGTTTTATTGTTTTCGTGTTTTGAAAGTACTGTTATACTAACTGACTGATATTCCACACAAGAACCTCTTTAAGTGAGGTCTTACTATGCTCTAGGACGTTTCTTACTGCAAATCTTTTATGTGTTAATGTCATTCCAGGGTTGCTACGTAATATTCTCTGTCTATCCAACATCCTTTTATTCGATGCAGTTCGGCTCCCATTTTCATTAGGGAAAACAATATGGTGAATGAAATACTGTTCCATTCGCGTATTCATGTCAACGTAAAGTTGTAACGTAAGCATTTCATATCTAATTGTTGAATATATTGTGTTGCGCACAATAACCTTGAATCCGACGTAGGCGCCTAATTTCATTAATGAATAATTTTGTTTTAACACTCATTAAGTGTATTTAGGAAGAGGCGCCGTTTCTGATAACAGACGATGATTTTCCACGTTATCACTCTGATAGCGATCATATTATTGGGTTTCTGGCATCGAGGACCTCGAGTTCAAACGACACTAAAAAAATTAAAAAGTTAAAAAGCGGCCCAAACTCGGAAATTTCCAATGGATTTGGGGGTAAAGGAATACCTTATTTGAAAGGCCTTCATTAGGCGAGTAAAGTGCCACAATGATTGCATCAATACAATGAGCACATACAAAATGGCGGCAATTCAAACATTAGTATTTTTCTTTGCATCCTATGTGTTACTCAGGTTAAAGACGTCGCAAAGGGCCGTAGGTAACAGTAATATGCTTCGCTCAATTTGACCAGATTACACCCACAACGTTTTTTGCAGTGTGAAGCCTAAAGTCTGGGCCTCAG
>JAHWFP010050742.1:0-12539 GCA_023313725.1 Lithobius niger | reverse complement strand
CAATGGCATGTTAACTTTGAAGTATCGGCTTCATTACTTGCGAATTTATTCAAATTTCAAATAAATATCCAACCTATACACATTCTTGCAAATTTTCGAAGTCAATCAATCACTGGTGTTTGTGCTTGAACGTCGACTTTCTTCATTAATCTTCCTGCGATTGCGATGACTTATTATTTTTGCATCGGACGGCTTGTTGTCGTTTACGTTCAAAATGATACCTCGTGACTACTGACCTTTACAGTTATTCGTTTTCGCTGTCTGGTTGGTTTCTTGCCACTGTTACAAAACCGACTGAACATCAAGTGGCACGAAAAGATCAGTGCTCGTGAGGGAAGATTTTGAGCACAAACAACAACACACCGTCCGATGCAAAGGTAATACATTATCACATAGCAGGAAACCTGATGAAGAAAGTCGACGTTCAAGCACAAAACACCAGTGATTGACCAGCAGCATTTTTGTCATAATTGCTGCTGAATTGTTAGTCTTTTGAGTTCACAGTGTTGACTCCATTTTACAGCTAATTTCTCATTCTTTGTCGTTTACAGTTTTGGATAACTAAATTGTTTGCTTTTCTTTCTAAAATTAAACTTTTTTTTTATCAAACATACAACTTACAGTGTCCGTGGCCTATCTTGAGTTCGTTGCAGAACGAACACAGATAATCGATTGTATGTTTTTGGTAGCAGGGTACCTTGTTGATATACAAGATGTTAAAAAAACAATGGCGGCCGTCGATTAAAGCCACCCCCTCTAGGAAGACGTAGCCGCTCATAAAATACTTGCAGGACTCAAGATACGCCGCGCACACAATATATTAAACACAGATGCAAATCATCCGTAACATTTTTTTAGGTAAATGTTACGGATCTGCCTGAGTTGGAATTTAGCTGTCCGTCTGATCCGTCCGACCTTTGAGACTAAAAGACGAAACCCTACCAATAACACACTAACTTGACACATTGTTTTCTTTTGAGTGAGGATATCGCTCCTGTATGCCATTAGTGTCACCGGCCGCCTAGGGCATGTCACGTGGTAGCTGATTATCACCATCTTAATGGTGTTCGTTGTTGTTTCCATCTTCAGCGAGACTTAGCACGTCAATTAGGCGATGGGTCTCTGTGCTGGGTTTTTATTTTTTTATTTATGCAGTAGGCACAGACTAGATATGATAAGATCCAGATTTCGAGTTTGTTTAACATCTCTGTAATGTGTGGCACAGTGACAACCCGGACCAGTGCACTGCGACTGAGGTCGGCATTAATGACCTAGCTGTCGACAAGCCGTGAATCCTAAATTGCCGAGTTCATTTGGCTTTCCGTGCTTTAATACCTATAGGTTTTCCGAAATCCATAAGGAGTCTGTTTCCAGGTTCAGATTCTGGCATCAGTTATGTCAAGCATCAGGTAGTAACTCCTACTGTTGCAGTGTAACTGCTTAAAGGGGATGCTATTGCTTGGTTGAGTAGGTCACGCAACATTGAGTAGGTCACAATATCATTGGAACAAGAACGAGTCACTCATTGTTGCGGCTGAGCTGTTCCATTGTTGGATCCGTGTGATAGCGCGGTCATAACATTGTCAGCTTTTCTAAACTCATCGAACAATTAGTCTTCATTACGCCCAACATCATTTCATCAAAGTAGTTCTTAAATGCGCAGTGGATTTTCCGACTCTCATAGTGACATCACCACTGAGGCAGCATACTCATCGACTGCAAGGCGGTTTTTCCACCGAATCCACCGACTAAAGATGACCGACATGCACTTGTTTTCCTCTAGGGTTCTTTGCCCAAACGTAATTGTGAAGATTGTCGTCATGCAGTGTATCTACTACACTAACCGAATGTCCAATCACTCGGTCATCGTAACGCTGTGTCCCTACTACACTAAACGAATATACAATCACTCGGTCATAAGTAATAAACGTACTTATCGGCCGCTATTTAATGTAAAACTACTTAGCAAAGCTCTTGCCAATACAATGGTGACTGGTGAGCAAAAATACAATCTTTTGTGACATTACCCTCCATTTTGCTCTCCCAGGGAGTGCATACTCGAAAACTTTTGATGCCAGCCGTCACTTTTGTCGAAAATGGTCGCTGAGATATTCGGTGAGCTAGAAAACTGTCCATTTGTTGACTACTACTTGTACTCCAGACCATGTGATAGCATAATTGGTGAAAACGGCACATACATGTAGTGTTATGGTCGTCCGTTGGGATTGCGTTGGACACGAACAAGTGCCTCTTGTAACAAAATGAGATAATTATTCTAAGTTTCAAGTGATAGAAAAGCATTTGAATGAGTTGGTGTGTGACATTCATACATTTGTGTCCACACTGATGTGTTGTACATACACTTGACTGTTGCAAGTGGCAGTGCTAATTCCGTCTCCTATACAGCTAGTGCTAGTATGCTGCAAATACTTACTTCATTGTTGAAAGTAGGGGTACAATTAGCCATACAAGCATTAATTGCTTCGGCTGACTTAAGGCTCATCAAAATCTAAAAAAATATAAAAAAAATTGCGTCATCGGTTTAAACAATGACACCTTTTGTATCTCTTCAGATAAAATATCTTTAACGTACGTTTTCACCCTCTTCACCCCCTCTATATATTTTTGGTCTTTTTGTAGCTCTTCAGGTGTCCATTGAAAGCATTTAGTATAAGTAAAGGCATGTACGTTGATGTATTCTTCGTCTTCCTTCCAAATCCTTAATTTCTAGTCGAGTTTTGTGTGGTGATTTTTATCATTGTTGCTATTGTTACTTTCAAGTGAACTAGACTCAGCATTGCTCAGTTTCTTTGTGAGTTACCCGTCTAGTAGGTTGTGGCTGATGTTGTTAGTAGATTGTGAAGTTATTGTATTATGTTGTCGCGAATTTTAGGTATGTCGCGAAGTTTAGGTTAGAAGCCTACAAAATACGTAGGATAAAACTTGTTTAATTATAGTTTGTTACGCAACATGTTTAATGGGTGAACTAGCGAAATATTAAATGCGTATTTTTGTTGATGCTTGTGACGAGTTACAGAGTAAAATGCGTAATTTGGGGAAAAAGTGCTACGTAGTTAGCAATTCAGTTAGTTACCAACAAGGAAAGTTTGAATAAATAAACAACAAGGAAAGTACACAATAAGTAAAAAATGGGTCTTACCTAGAATTGTAAGAAAGGCATCGTCTTGAGTATTCTAAAGATTCGAAAGACTGTTGCTAAGGCAACTTAAGGATCGATCTGTATAAATAAGCTACGTGATATCTCGGACGGCCTTGTTAAAGGGTTTTGATTTCTCAGGTGGACTTAACTGATGTGTTAGTGATGTATCAGTAGGCCTTAAGTATGTAAATAGATTAGTAAATTCAGTCCTTTTAGATGGCATCATTGATGTTTTTCTGCATGCGCACGTGAGTGCAAACCTGTTATATTGTTGAACCTGAGGTGGTAAATTTATGAAGAAATAAACTTCACTTCGCCGACTGGGATTGACCCAGCAACAACTTGTCGTCTCCTTCCTTCCTTCCGTCATGGGGTTCTATGGGAACTTAGGACTACTTGAGGACTAATTTCTTTGCCTTCTAGGTTTTTTCTGGGGAATTTGGACTTAGTCCAAGTTGTAAGTTGCAGGATGCTCCTTTAACTATTAAGTGCGTCATGTAAAATCTAATCTGTTGAGTTGCCTTGTTCCTTTACAGCATTCATTTATTTCATGATTCTTCAAACATGGTAAAGTATGGTTAGGTTCCCAGCAAACCTAATTCCGCCCTACTTTTAAGTAGATTTAAGGACCGAGGATAACGTAGCCTTGCCGTATTAGTTAGCAAGTTAACCGCTACGCCTCGTAGGGCAACCTATGTAGAAGGCTGCCTAGTGTGTAAGCCCAACCCAAACCCCAACCTAACTCACTCTTGGTCAGTCTAACTTCTCTCCCCGGCTAGCTGTTTCCGGTCATTTTGGTGCCGAAACCCGGGAGTTAAAGAAAGTAACGAGAATTGACACGGGTGTGGAGCTTCGTCGTTTGATTGAAGATTTTCAAAAACACATCCGTTCCTTGGAAGTATTGGGGCAGAATGTGGCTGCTATGGGATCGTTGCTTTGCCCGATTCTTTTGAAGAATTTGCCTAGTCCTATTGTGCGTGAATGGCATCGGAAAAATAAAGGAGCAGCAGTCTACGATTTAATGGTAATGGTGGACTTTATTAAAGAAGAATTGAAGGGCATTGAACTTACATACAGCACTTCGCAAATCAGAGACAGCACCTCTACAGTAGACAACTCACGGAAGAAGGAGCTTGGTACAAGGTCATCGGCCTCAGCATCAGCGTTACTCACAACCGAAGATGGAGTCAGTCCTGCTAGCAGTCAGAAGGGTCCAAAATCGTTTTGCATATTTTGCAACGAAGCCAACTTGCATACATCAGCAGTATGCCCTAAATACGTCACCAATCAAGAGCGTCGTTCGTCATTAGCCACATCTCGTCGCTGTTTTCATTGTTTGCAGAAGGGTAGTCACTTTGCAAAATACTGCGACCAACGAATCGTCTGCCGAATTTGCAAGTCAGGAACTCATAACACGTTGTTGTGTCATAAGAGAAATCAGTCCACGGCACTTGAAGTAAGCAGTGGGAGACGTCAGCGAGAAGTATGTGGTTCAGTACGTCAAGACAAGGAGTGTGCTACCAGCAATAACAATTCAACAGATAGATCGGAGTCGGCCTTGATAGCTTCAGCTTCTTCATCTGGAAGCAAGAATTCAAGAAAAGTGTCAGTTTTGCAAACTATCAGGGTTTGGATTCAGCATGCCAAAGGAACAGAAGAAATTATCATTTTGGTGGATAATGGGTCAGAGCGGTCCTTCATTTCTTCTCGTTTGGTGCAGCAGCTCGAGTTAGCAGTTGAGGGCAGTGAAGAAACTATTATTCGTTCGTTTGGTGGGGGAAGGCAGCATCAGAAGAGTAATGTAATTTCCTTTACATTGATTGGAGGCAATGGAGTGCGTCTAAATATGTCTGCTTTACAAGTTGCTGAAATATGCCATGGAGTCCGACTATGGGAAACAAGTTTGGTTGAGCGTTTCTTGCAAGACAAACGTTGTGGCAGTTGGAATCAGATGATGGGGCCTGGTGATATTTCCACAGTGGACGTTTTAATAGGGGCAGATCATTATTGGCGTGTGATGACGGGACAAATGAAGAAGCTGAGTAGTACACTTATGGCAACACAAAGTATTTTTGGGTGGATGCTGCAGGGAAGCGCACCAATGTATGGTCCCTTATCGCCTACAGTGTCGATGTGTGTAGCTGCTTCGTGGGAAGAAACTTGTTCGTTGTCCAACGATTTATCGAAGATGTGGGAGCTGGATCGTAGTGGCATTATGGCCAAAGAAGAGAAATTGCCACAAACATTGGAAGAAGTTGAGGTATTAAGTTTCTACAAGAATACCACGACGTTTCAAAACGGAAGATATCAGGTTCGTATCCCCTGGAATGAGCATAAAGACAAGCTGTCTGACAACTTTGAAGTTGCACTTGAACGTTTGCGTCGGTTGTTGTGGAAGTTGAGCAAGGATCCCAAGTTGTTTGAGCGTTACAAGTCTGCAGTATTTGAATATCTTCACAACAATCATGCTGAGGAAGTAACTCTGGAGAAGCATGACCCCATGCTTTATTACATGCCGCATCAGGCCGTTATCAAGGATGACAGGAAGACCATGAAAACTCGGATTGTTTTTGATGCGTCATCAAACCCTGAAGGAGGGTATTCATTAACTAAATGCCAGAGTGCTGGACCGAACCTCAATCCGTCAATATTTGAGTTGCTGTTACGATTTAGATGGCATAAGATCGGAGTCACGACTGATATGTCGAAAGCCTTCTTGCAGGTTCTTCTGCATCCAGAAGACAGGGACGCTACCAGATTCCTGTGGACTGACGCTCCGTGGAAACGGGGGACTAACCCACCCTTAAAAGTTTTTCGTATGACAAGGGTGCTCTTTGGGATGAAAGCGAGTCCGTTTTTATTGGCTGCAACTGTTCGTCATCATGTAGACACACACCCCTCAAGTGACAAAGACTTTAGTCAACATTTTGCAGACAGGACCTACGTGGATGACTGTTTAACTGGAGAGGAAACAACTCAGAAGGCGTATTCACTTTCTGTACGAATACACGAAGTCATGGACAAAGCAGGTATGCAGTTCGGAAAATGGGCAACTAATGACGAGTCACTTCGAAACTTGTGGATTGCCAAGGGTCTAGTTTCAGCAGAAGAGCCGACTGAAGAGAAAGTTAAAGTTTTAGGGCTGTATTGGGAATTGTCGTCGGATCAACTAAGATTGCATCATGCTGGTCTTGTGGAAGTAGTCAAGTCTGACAAAAATACCAAACGGAATGTGCTAGAAATTCTTGCACGAGTTTTTGACCCCTTAGGCTTTTTGTCTCCGTTTGTGGTAATTATCAAACGCATTCTTCAAGATTTATGGAGATTGAAAATTGAGTGGGATAAAGTGATGCCTGATCAGTTGTTAGTTGTCTGGGAGCAGTGGAAAGAAGATGTGCATCAAATAGCCAAGATAAAAATTCCAAGATGGCTACAAGTCAGCAGTCTGGAGAGCTTCCAGTTACATACTTTCTGTGATGCAGGGCCACGAGTGTATGGTGCAGTGACGTATGTCCGCTATTCTACGGATGGAAATCATACCTTTCAGACTTGTTTTGTGACGTCAAAATCCCGATTGGCGCCATTACAACTTATGAGCATTCCAAGGTTGGAATTAATGGCCTGTCTAATAGGTAGTCGGTTGTCAGCCAATATATCTCAAGTTTTGTGCAAAGAAGCTAAGCAATATTTGTGGTCGGATTCAAAAGTGGCGTTGAAGTGGATCGAAGATTTGCCTTCTAGGTGGAAAGTATTTGTAGCTCGCAGAGTTCAAGAAATACAAAGCAATATTGATGAGAGGTGTAGTTGGAACTACTGCAGTAGCAAACAGAACATTGCAGATGTAATAACAAGAGGACAAGGTTTGCCTAAGCTCATAGAAAATGAAGAGTGGTGGTCTGGACCAGAATGGCTTAAATTACCGGAAGTAGAATGGAAGGTTCCTTTGCTACATATGCAAGATAAAGACCTATCCAATGTCAGTCAAGAAGAGCAAGCTTCTAATGTAACTATGCAAGTATGTGGCTGTGCAGAGCCAATTCTGAAATATGAAAACTATAGTTCATGGCAGCGTTTAACTCGAGTGACCGCATGGGTAATGCGTTTTTTCAACAATTGTCTCAAAAGATACGTTAATAAAGACGTGTGGCTAACTTTCCCGGAGATAAAGGCAGCTGAGAAGTACTGGATCTCTGTCAGTCAGCATCAAGAATTTGCAGATGAAATTAAAGCCTTGATAAAGGATCAAGAAGTGAGTAAAAGTTCCTGCATTTTCCAGTTTAAACCGTTCCTGGATAAGGAAAAACTCATTCGTTTAGGAGGAAGATTGGAGTATTCCAGATTTCCTGAAAGTCAGAAACACCCTTTTCTGTTGAAAGGTGGAGCACTGGTGGAATTATTTATCAGGGACAGACACTTCAAGACGTTGCATGGAGGGATTCAGAGTACACTTGCATTGTTAAGAAAGGACGTATGGATATTGCGTGGTAGACAATCAGTTAGAAAAGCCATACATGGATGTATGAGATGCCGCAGATGGAATGCCAAACCTGCAAGTGAAGTTGAAGCGCCATTGCCATTTGAGCGAGTCAGTGAGTCGAATCCGTTTCATTCAACAGGAATTGATTTTTGTGGGCCAGTTTTCATCAAGACACAAAAGGACATTGCCAAGGCATTCATTTGTTGGTTTACCTGTGCAGTGACACGTGCCATACACTTGGAGCTTGTGGCCTCGCAAAGTACGGCAAATTTTATTCTGGCGTTTAGGCGATTTGTGGCAAGAAGAGGAGGCTGCAGAGTGATCTACAGCGACAATGCACAAACTTTCAAAAAAGAGCCACGCAATTTCCCACCAGTGCGAAATTGGTCAAGAGATGGAGATACAGAGGACAGTTGATGAAGCGATTTTGGAAGCAGTGGCGTCATGACTACTTGTTACAACTTCGTACAGCTCACGAAGTTCATCGAGCCTCTCAAAATCAAACGCCGGTGCAGCTGAATGACGTAGTTCTTCAAATAAAGGAGAAGTTACCTAGAGGAAAATGGAAATTAGCAAGGGTTATTGAGTTGACTCCCGGAAGAGATAACAAAGTTCGTTCTGTCATGCTTCAACAGGCAGATGGAAGTTTATCACGAAGAGCAGTTCAGCACGTTTGTCCACTGGAAATTTTGTAGGCGCGGTCGATGTGTGTCCAAGTTCGGTAATTTGCTTTAGTTTACTAGGACTTGAGATACACTTTCAAGATACAGAAGCAAGTTCATGAAGAACATACATGCAGAAGATACTGGATAGGTTACATAAGAAATGTTAGGGACACACTTCACAGCTTTTGAACGAAGCTAACACAACCGATTTCATACACTTCTTGTATGCAGTGGAAGTCTTGTATGCAGTGGAAGTTTTCCTAAGTCTTCGGTCTGTATAATTTGCCATAGGGTGTGAATTATACAGCAACGTTTGGATTAGGTGAGCGTTGAGTCCACGCCTTTCGTTCTGTCTCGGGAAAGGTGGCTAGTAGTGTACTCAACAGCTCTACCAGTAAAAATTGGAGGAAAATTTTATTTCATCACACAGCCCACTCCAGTGTGAGTTTTGCCAACCGGTGAAGACCCGATCGGAAGGTTATTTTTATACTCCGGGCACCCCCCTTAATGAAGATATGAAGATGGGTAGAAGAAAGAAATCCTCGGATGTCTTGAGAAAGTCCTACTTAGGTGAAGTCATGAGATAACGTTATGTACCTCTTGTTTTTGGGGTTATATGTTGTCAATTATGCATCCCACGACATGGTAATAATGCTCTGTGTTACGTTTTGTCAACTAAAATTACCAATCGTAAGGTATTTGCATAAGGAATTTCACGCATAACAGAGTATGGCAAAAATTTTCACGATGTAGCTTCATTTGGTGGATAGAGCAGGTGCGGAATATTTCAGGTTTAAAAAAATTGTTATTAAAAGCCGTTGTTTAATCCTTTTAGGTGACTGTTGCCTAAACCTAGGTAAACTCTACACAATTAATCTTGCCGAAACCAAAGAATGAGTCTATGCGGAAGGTAGGTTTAGAGAGAGTTGCCCAAACCAACGGATCACACTGCTGTGATTGTTACTGTTATATGCTCTTACGGATTCCTACTTTTTCCATGTTTCGTTTCCTTTTGAGAGGAGTTACCACTCCTGAATGTCATTGGTGTTGCTGGCCACTCACGTTCCGTCCGTTCTTGTCAATTGTCACCAACTTGTTAGTGTTCCTTGCCGTTTCTACTTTCCGCGAGACACCGTATCAATTGGGCGATAAGTCTGTCCTGTCCGGAATTTTTTTTTATTTCTGCAGGAGATACAGATGTAGAATAAGATCTAGATTTAGCATTTGTTTAAGCTCTCTGTAATACGTGGCGTAGTGGTAACCCGGGCCACTACACTTTGACTGAGGTTGGCGCTAATGATCTAGCTATCTATGCGCCATTAAGCAACAATCACCCATCGTGTTTTCTGATATTTCAAATCTCGATGTTGGGAAATGGCATTACGATGCAGTACCAATCAAATCCAACATTCGATTGGCACTCTCGTCGTTTCGGATCCTTGAACTAAGGCTTATCAAAGGCACATCCCTACGATGAATTACAACTGTTTGCTAAATTACAGCTCTCAACAGTAGAGTTTTCAATTCCGTGAAATTAAATACCAGTTGCTGATTAAAGCACACTTTACGAAGCAGTTCTAAAGCCAATCCGTCAAAAGTAGGCAGAGTCCGTTCACAACCAGAAGACGTTGGCACAATGTTAGCGGCACCGAAAAAAAAAATTATGCAACCTAATCGAGGCTAAACCAATCTAACGTATCTTTTAAAGCTTATCATGTTTGAACAAGTTATTAATGAGACCTTTTTTAGCTTACATAAGGTATGCGATTTTATTTTTGACTGCTTTGCTTTGGTTCAGTCAGCCGTGAAAATGACAAAAGGAAGAAAGTCCACCTACTGCTTTTTGCCGTTTTACCACATTCAGAAACTATGGTTCAGAAATATTCAGAAACAAAACGGCACTCAGCTTTGTAGTCGGATCAAATTAGCAACACAGGCAGTAACTAATATAAAAAAATAAAAAAATAAATAAATCATGGCTAGGGTTTTGCATGTTGGCTAAATTTTTCTTTTACAACTTTTAGAGAAAACCATAGAGAGGGGGTGAATCGGATCAAAATGATCGATGGAGATAGTAACTTAAAAAAAAAACCAATTAATTGCTAGAGTTTTGCATGGTGGTTGATTTTTTTTCTTTTACAGCTTTTAGAGAAGACCATTGGGATGGGTAAAACGTATCAAAATTTTCGACCGAGGCAGGAAATTAAAAAAAAAAAACAATTCATGAATAAGGCTTTGCATGGTGGTTAATTTTTCTTTTACAAAACTGTATTCGAGGCAGCATTGGCTGTAGCATTCGATCTTGTAAAATTGAGATAACGCTTTTCGACAGCTGAAGAAGAATTTCAAAAAGCTGTTTTTCTCAGACTTTGGACTTAATGTCTTCTGCCCTTTCACGGCTGAAATGTGTACAAGATTTATTGCAAGACTCCAACTAACCTGTGCTGAGGACTATCTCTTTATCGAGAATCCGATGACCAAGAAGTTGAAACTGGGACAACTCCACGTCGTCGGAAATGCCTAGTGATGATGGACCCTTTTGCCATTTGTAAATGACGTCCCGTGCCGTGTAACCAACTATAAAAGAAACATATATAGAAATATTATTTAAAATAAAAATAAACAAACGTACAAATTGAAAGTGGAAACAAATAATTTATGCCGACTATAAAAGCACACAGTAACTACCTTCAAAACCTAATTATGTCAATTTGTATCAATTTGCAACAAATAAATAAGTGATATTTATTTATTATTTATTTTTAATAATGAAAACAAATAAATATATAAATTTTACTACATCGCAAGAACCGCAAGACACCCCGACCACTGCACTGTGACTAAAGTTGGTGCTAATGACCTAGCGGCCGATGCGCCATTACGGCTCACTCCCCCTCCTCCTCCCCCACCCCCCCCACCCAACCAATACATAACGTTTTCCCGTTTTAATTATTTTGATTAAAATGGAAAAGAGTGAAAACGTACTTCACGGTTTTAAACAGGTGATAGTTTAGTTAAAAATTAAAATGATGTTCAATGAACGAAATTACAATGAATTTGCCATGAATTTTTTCGTCAATATTGTTGCTCAAATATCATCTCGCTGTTCGCAATGTTGGTTCCATTGTGTTTATTCTTCCATTAGTTATTAATGTGATTTCCAGGAAATGTTTTTAGAAATCATAATTTTCTATTTTGCAGTTTTTCTAATATACTTTGGTTTTAATTTTTAATTCTTGATTCTTGGTAAGTTTAAAAGTTTGGCCTTAAGCAAACATATCATTGAAACGTCATAACCATGAATGCAAACTGCCGTGCGGCCATTGTTCACTGCGGTTTTATATCAGGAAGTAGACATTTTTTTTTTTACTCCGGGTATACAAAGTATATGTCCATCCCATCCTGGAGTACGCCAGCCATGTATGGTCGCCACACCTCTTGAAAGACATTGGCCAGATCGGGTACATATACAGAGACGTTTTCCAAAAACAATCCCCGAACTAAGAGATTTCTCATATTCCGAACGTCTAAAAATGACACACATGCACTTTGATAAATTGGGGTTCAGTATCTAAAATTGGATTTGAAGCTCATATACACGATTCTACATCATCTATACCCAGTTGAACTGCAACTCGTTGACAGACAAACGCATACTAGAACCCGTGGTCACTAACGTAATTGGTTCTCAAAGTGTTCTCTCAGTGTGTAGACTGGACTGTAGTATTATTATTTCTCTCATCGAGTTGTTCCTTCTTTGAATTCCCTAAGTGAGAAAGTAGTGTTTTCTTATTCGGTTGCTTCTTTTAATAAATCCTTACACCAAGTTGACCTACATCCACACTTGAAGCGACCAGAGCACTGCCTCTTTTAACCAAATTTAGAAACACGCTTGACGAAATATCGACATATGGATCTTATAGTTAGTCTTTTTCAGAAAACAACAGGCATTTTGTCATTTTAAAATTTTGTTATAACGTTTGAACATTTGAATTGAGTCTTATATATTGGGTGAGTTGTAAGTGGTTGGTAAAACAACCCACTGTCATCTCTTGTGCCTTCTTGAGGACAAGGACTTACACCTTATTTATTATTATACTATTATTATAAAAACTGAATAGATGTTAAGAAAATTCTGTAGTTAAAGACTGCTGTGGGCCTAAATAATTTAAGTGTAAGAAAGTGTTGTGTGCAGTATGGAAAATTGAGATAAAAACACTGCAGTCAGAAGTACAAA
>JAHWFP010050715.1:40723-62110 GCA_023313725.1 Lithobius niger | reverse complement strand
GACCTGAATAACGTTGATATTTGCCTAATTACTACTAACTACTACTACTAACTACTACTGGTAACGCTTTTTTGTATCAAGAAAATAAATTCTTCCATGCGGTAACTAAAGCTGGTTCTTAGCTCATTTTACAGGTATTGCTCTGGAGATGTGCCCTTTTCATATGGACCTTTCTAATTGGTCAAGTGGTTCAGGGGTTAGGGAGCTCCAAAGGTCCAAATTGATTGTTCTACATTATTTTAAACATTGTTTTTATGCAACAATGCCAAATTGACAATTAAAGAAATTCATGCGTTTGCAAGGAGATACTGCAATACTAATAAAAATGCTAATCAAATGAAAAAAGGTGACTGCTGTCCTCAAAATCTAACGAAACCCCAAAAAAAAGAAGAAAAAGAAATGGACCAGAAAACTAGAATGGCATTTCAAAATGGATTTCATCAATTTGGACAAAAATTACTGATATCTATACCCCAAAACAAAACTTGTTAAGGATTCCCACTAAGCTTTTCGGCCGTGTGAAGTCGTGATATCAAACGCCAAGCTCTTTCGCCAAGCTAATCCCACCGACTAATACTTCAAACGTTAAATGAAATAATTGAAAATTGCGCTGTAAGCAATTTTCATATATTTCTTTTAACCTTCGAACTATTACTCGGTGGAATTAGCTTGGCGAAAGAGCTTGGCGTTTGATATCACGTCTTTCCACGGCCGAAAAGATTTGCGAGAATCCTTAACAAGTTTTGTTTTGGGGTAGATTACTACGAACTACTACTAACTACTACTCCTAACTACTACTGGTACGCTTTTTTGTATCATCAAAATAAATTCTTCGATGCGGAGGATCAAGCTGTTTCTTAGCTCATTTTACAGGTATTGATCTGGAGATGTGCCCTTTTCATATGGCTTCTTCTGATTGGTCAAGTGATTCAGGGGTTAGGGAGCCCCAAACGACCAAATTGATTGTTTTACACTGTTTTAAACATTGTTTTTATGCTAAAATGCCAATAAAACTTCCACATTGTTATTTTAACCTCGTTCTGCACAAATTTGTAGAATAAACTGTTGTAGAATAAAACGCCTGCATTGTTATTTACCTCGTTCTGAACAAATTTGTAGAATAAACTGTTGTAGAATAAAACTATCACTTTATTTTAACATCGTTCTGTAAATTTACAAATGTTTCGGTAGTTATTAAGTAAAGTAGGTGTTGTCTTGTTGGCCGAGCGAGCAAAGCGAGAGAGGACCAATACATGACTGAGTTTGGATTTTGTGTGTCTGTCTGTTTCTTTTTGTAAGTGTGTTAGTCTCTTTAACACACTATAACTTTCGCCGTTTTTTTTTTCTGATTTGGTTGAAATTCCATGAAACGGAAGCTTTTGTTGCACGAAAAAAAAATAGTTCAACGATGAAATTACTACCTCAAATATTTTAGGAGGTAATTGGCTTTTTTTTCCGTGTAGGAGTCTTTCACTAGCTTCTGTGTGCGCTTCGTTTGGCTGCATAAAGTGGTGCCATCCATTGACAGACTTTGGTAACTTTGATCACGTGCTTGCTTTCTTGCATCTATCGTTTGACCGAGTAACTGCATTAATCAGAACTCAGTGCTGCAAAGAATAGCAGTGGTCACATTTTTCACTTAGTCTTTGAGCTATTAAAGCAACATACCGCCTGCCTTATAACCTTCCGCCTGCCGCACAACACCCACGCGACGATCACATCCGCGTATTTACCACAGCTAAGGTCAACTGAGACGGTAGCTTCGTTCCTCGCAACGAAAACGTAGCTACTGTCTCAATTGGCATTGCGCCTAATAGTCCAGCCAGCGTGAACCCATTGATTGTGTCGTCACAAACCGGAATGATTCTCGTATTTTAAAATCATAATTTATAATTTTCTAGGCTAGTGTCTTATAATTTTGCTTCGGCGATCTATTGGAATAATTAATTTTAATTTTTACCGCATTAGTCTATTAGATTTTAGATCTCATGGTAATTATTAGAAAATTAGTAGATGTACACACAGAGATGAAACGTCATGAGTATTTAGGCGTGCAATGCATGATGTAGTGACGGATCGTTAGTAAATAAAGTTCTATTATATTCAACAGAAAATCTCCTAGACGCCACATTTTAAAAAGGATTTTTAGCAAGGGAAAGACTAGCGGTAAGGAAATAGACCTTTGGGGCCGTACTTGATGTGGGTGATCGAAAAAATGGCGCTGGGAGGTATATCCCTTTCAGTATGGAACGTGGTAAATGTTTTGGTTTGTTGACATCACTTCTTTGAAGGGCCGAATTATTCTCTACTTGGCGGTCTCGTTAACGTTTTTGGTTTTTGATGTGATATACATGCGTGTAACGTTGCGTATGTATATTTCGCTTGCACCGAACCATTGGCCAGGGTCGGCAGGTGGGGAAAGCAATCATTGTGAAAACCAATCAAAATGCAGCATACTAATGCGACAGGGCAGGCATAATCATTCTTTTAAAACCATACGTGTAAAAGTGGGAGTATGTTCATTTTTTGCTCGGTAGCATTGAAAAAGTGGCTGCTTGTTCATTCTCTGTACGGCAGCAATGGAAAAGGGCGAGCAGCTGGCAATGTAAAGGTAATGTCGATCAGTAGTAACAATCAGTTACAAGCTAAATATTACGAAATGCATTGTTGATGGAAAATTGTGTAATAAAACTATGAGTCCCAACGGAATCATAAGAAATTGCAACAACAAACGGGAGACAGTGTGACAACATGGCGTCTTACTACATCGGCGTATGTTACGCTGGCACTAGCTAGTATAAACACACGTTAGTGTGTCGCGCGAAGTTAGGCAACAATCTTCACAACAAACATCACATCAATTCAATTGTCGAGGTTGTAAACCATTGTAGCGTGGCGCAATAGCGTCAGTGTATTATATCTTGAAGTATAGTTGGGCACATTTCAGGTACTTGGCGAAAAATAATAATGCGGTACAAAAGCTTAAATTGTGTTGAAATCAAGAGCAATGACCCACCTGACAAAAATTAACTCGCGTATGGATGCCAGCTAAGCTGCTTTCAATGCAAAATCTGACCCTCAAAAACGTTGAAAATGTGTAACTAGCTAGCTAGCTATACTAGCTAATTCTAGTCCGCTCATCCCCATGTTAATTTACATAGGGTGATTATTCATCGATACCGAGATAACGGGTATGAAATTGGACGAATGGTTGCAGTACGATACAAACTGTGTACCTTTTATGGTTTGGAGCCTATAGGGGTGTAACGAGGATGGCGTGGGATGGCGCGTAAGTACGAAAATATTGTTATAACCCTTGTTAGTATTGTCGGCATCGTCTCTCATTGAACAGCCAAAGTTCGGACAATGATAACGTGTATACTGACGTGCGTGCCTAGACACACACTACTGTAGCACAATAAAGCTAAACAACGTTGCCAAAGAAATTGTATTCACGTCCAATTCACGAAACATAAACCAACTCTAAAAACAAAGCAAAATATACAAAGCCAAAAACTGGTGAAGAGGCCACCAAGTTGAGAGTGGTTCGGCTCTTCAAAGGAGTGATATCAACACACCAAAACTAACTAAATAAAAGAAATTACAACAAAATTAAAACCAAACTAAAAACCTATAAATAGGTGACCAAGTTGAGAATGGTTCGGCCTATAGGCAAAAGGTAGTAGCAAATTGTGGAAAACCAATTTCTTGTTGACGTGCCACTTTATTACATATCTGCACGGTAGTGAAGTTGAGTCTAATACACAATTTTTTAAAAAAAAAAGGACTGATATCATATCAAAAACCAAAACTGGTAAAAGGGGCCGTCAAGTTCCAAATGGTTCGGCTCTTCAAATGAGTGATATCAACACACCAAAACATTCGCCAACTTAATCGCATCGAATAATACTTTGGACGTTAAATGAAAACTAGCAAAGTAGCAATGTTCTAGTTTTTATTTAACCTTCGAACTATTAAGCGGTGCGATTAACTTGGCGAATGTTTTGGTGTGTTTATATCACTCCTTTGAAGGGCCGAACCATTCGGAACTTGGCGGCCCCTTTTACCAGTTTTGGTTTTTAATGTTTTATTTACAAATGCAGCATCTTGCATAAAGTGCAGGGGCAATATTCGTAGGAGCATATTGGAAATCTGGACACCGGGGTTGGAATCGGGATACGTTTCTTTTCTTAGGCTACAGAGACATTTGTGCAGTTTACCCTACAGAACAAATGTCCTATAACAAATGTCCATTCGTCCTATAAAGCTTGTTCGTAGCTCATTTTATAGATATGGCCGTCAGATTGTGCTTTTTTTTTAATGATCGAAATTGGTCAAGTAGTTACTGGGTTACGAAGTTCCAAACGACCAGACTAAGTATAGGATAATGGCCGAAAACCGTCGGCCATTCCTAAATAATACAAAGGACGCGCACCACCCGTGAGCTATTGTTTAGGAATGGCGAAGGTTGAGGACATCATCCAGCTAAATATCACGTTCCCACGATAACAACTGAACAGGAAATTCTCTGGTAATTATTTTACCCATGCAACAACGTCAATCGCACTGTTCTTTAAAGCCCTAACCAGACTGGCTGCTCGCGGCTGCACGCCGACGTAGTATGGTGTAAAAAAGACTTCAATATCCTTCCTTAAACACAACACCAACCACACGATTGCTGTAATGTTGACCTTGTAGGCACGTAGTTACGCATAGCTTCGCACGAAATTTTCTTCTGTCTGGAGAGGCCTTAAGTCTGTTGCTAAAATTAACAATTCTCCAAAAGGTCTATTGTTCGTCGCTTCGTTTAGTGTGTGTTGTCGTCAGTTCAGCGAAGTTAAGCAGCATTGGACCCGATTGATACTTGGGTGGGTGGCAGCAGACAGATCTTAGGGCTTCGTCGGGCAGATGACCAGAAGCGGTTAATGCTCGCTACAAAACCATTTCAACCCTTAGAGTGTGTTAAAGGGATATACCTCCCAGCGCCATTTTTCTCGATCCTCCACATCAAGTACGGCCCCAAACGTCTATTTACTTATAGTTAGTCTTTCCCTTGCTAAAACCCGTTTTAAAATATGGCGTCTAGGAGACTTTCTGTTGAATATTACTAACTTTATTTACGTTCGTCCCGAACATAAATGATGCAACGCGCGCCTACAATGACCTTGGAAGTTTTATCTGTGTGTGTGCAGTATTAATTTTAATCGTTTGCTAGTAATTACTATGAGATCAAAAATCTAGAATGCTAATGCAGTAAAAATTGAAATTAATTATTCCAATAGATCGCCGAAGCAAAATTATAAGAAACTATTCTGGAAAATTATAAATTGTGATTTTAAAATACACGAATCATTCCGGTTTTTGACGACACAATCAATGGGTTCACGCTGGCTGGACTATTAGGCGCAATGCCAATTGAGACAGTAGCTACGTTTTTCTGTGCGAGGAACGAAGCTACTGTCTCAGTAGACCTTAGCTGTGGTAAATACGCGGATGTGATCGTAGCGTGGGTGTTGTGAGGCAGGCGGAAGGTTATAAGGCAGGCGGTATGTTGCTTTAATTTCACACTTCCCTTGTTTACCAAAGCAGAACTATGTATTTAAGCAACAATGCTTAAACAATACCCGTTTAAAATACTTTCCAAGAGTCCTATTGTTACGATTTTTTCGTTGTTGTCTGATGGGACAGTTTCTTATTTCCCTTGTTCGCCGAGGGGGGGCATTTCGGATTCAAGCAAGAATGCACAGAAACAGGTAAGTTTCATCATTATTAGGCCAGTCAAAATATAGTTGAAAAAGGAATTAATTAGCAACAAACTACAAATTTATGGGATGGTATCAGATGGCGTGCTTAACAACATACTAAATGTCCCCTGAAATCCGCCGATTGCGTTGTCCGCCATCTTGGAAACATGGCGTCCGAAAACTGTTTTTCAATATATCTTATCATGTACAGGATGAACTTTTCTACAAAAAATGTTCTAGTTATTTTTTTCATAGATTCAATGATTCAGCCAATAAACGTTGTCGAAGAATTGGCCATATAATTGGAAAAGCTAATGCCGCCATCTTGGAAACATGTGTCCGAAATCGTTTTTTTTAAACATCATGGAAACGGCGCCATATAATAACGTTTAATCCGAAATTGTAGTGAATGGAATTGTCTGCAAAGAAGGATCTATTCGTTTTTTTTTTTAACTGAATCAATAATTCAGCAAATAAACAGTGCCAAAGATGACACGCATGTGGCTCCCAATGCACCCCTTGTACATTACACTTCACATAGTTGGGCGGCTTGGGGCCCAAAATTGATAGAATTTTTCACTTTCTGTGAAAAGCATGAATACATATGAAGAGTATAACTGGGGAAAATAGCAATGATAGCAAGTTCAAAAAACCCTTGCTGGGGAGGTGGAGGGGGTGATGATTTACCCCACCAAAAACGGTAGTTATAGTGATATTATTGTTCAATGTATTCTTGCGACCCATCTAATACCCCGAAATGGATATGCTTAGGATTTTTTGAAAAGTCGGGATCTATTCTGTCCATCAGTCCTACCCGAGATTGTTTAACTTAGATAGGGACCATCTTATACCCATTTAAAGGTGAAGCGGTAATGATGTAGCCACGAAAGCATATGGTGATTTTCAAATTCAAAAGTGCTCTACCGAGTTCTCTAATACCCAGAAAAGGACATGCTTAGGATTTTCTGGTAGGTGGGGATCGATTCTTTCTATCAATCCTAACCGTAATTGTTAAGGTTAGGTAGGGGCCGACCTATGCCTATTGCAAGGTGAAGAGGTAATGGCGTGAGGGCAAAAGCGTATGTTGATTTTCAAATTCAAAATGCTCTTGTGATCCCTCTAATAGCCCGAAATGGACATGCTTAGAATATTCTGAAAGGTGGGTATCTATCCTTTCCATCAACCCTAACCGAAATTGTTTAGCTTAGATACAAATACAAATATGAGCATTACAATGGCACTCTAAAATTTAAAATAGCCACTACACCAATACAGCTACACCTTAAAATAGGCGTAGGACGGTCCCTATCTAACCTAAACAATTTCAGTTAGGATTGATGAAGGAATACCTCCCCACCTTTCAGAAAACCAAGCAAGTCCATTTCTGGCTATTAGAGGGCTTGCAAAGGTACTTTGAATTCGAATTCGAAAATCACCACATGCTTTCGCCGCTACGTCATTACCTCTTCATCTTTAAATAGACGTAGGATGGTACCTATCTAAGTTAAACAACTTCGGTTAAGATTGTTGGAAACAATAGATCCCCACCTTTCAGAAAATTCTGAGCATGTTCATTTCAAGCCAGGCTATTAGACTGGCTCGCAAGAGTATTTGAATTCAAGAGCACTTTGAGCTCACAAGAGCACTTTGGTGGTTGCGTGTCTGGCATGATGAACACATTAGGATGTGCGTAGAATGGACCGGCGACTTGGACTGTTGCATAAGATTTTCCACGGGAACACCATTTTGAATCCTGTTCACTTCCTTGCCTCCCCTGACTACATGGGGAGGCATGATCATGTTAAGAAGATTAGAAGGTTTCAGTGCAGAACAAATGTTCTTGCCAATTCTTTTTCCCCAAAAACTATCCGTGACTGGAATGAGTTAACAAATCCAACAGTACAAAATCAAAACTTTGTTGCTTTCAACAAAAGTTTGGTTGCTCTGCATACTCCTATACAGTGCAGTGCAGCCACTCTGATACATAGTTGTATTGGTTTTTGTTTGTTTTTATTTTAGATGTCGTTTTAATGCCTTATAGTGCTACGACTAATTTAAATAAATAAATAAATAAATTCGAAAATCAACATACGCTTTCGCCACTACGTTATTACCTCTTCACCTTTAAATGGGCGTAAAATGGTCCGTATCTCAGTTAGTTGAATAATTTCGGTTAGGATTGATGGAAAGAATAGATCCCCACCGTTCAGAAAATTCGAAGCATTCCATTTCGGGCTATTAGAGGGTTCGCAAGAGCCCTTGAATTCGTAAATCAACCTACGCTTTCGACACTATGCCATTTCCTCTTCACCTTCAAATGGGCGGACGACATTCCCTACCTAAGTTAAACAATTTCAGTTAGGATTTACGGGAAGAATATATCCCCACCTTTCAAAACATCCTAAGCATGTCCATATCGGGCTATTAGAGGACTTGCCAGTTATTCATCAGACTTTATGACACATATAACTGGATTAAATAGTTGCGTGCTATTCACTGGAATGATTCATGCAATTTTTTACTGCTTTTGCATGGTTGATAAAGGAAGGACTTTACCAGTTCGCTTAAGTTTAGTGTGAATAATTTAGTAAGAAAAAAAGCATTTAAAAAGAAGCATTATGTCCACCACAAAAACTGTCATTAGCCAAATAAAAAGAACTGCTGGAAGCCATTTCTGGTGATAAGTCCATGGGGTAATATGTAGATACTATCCTGGTTATTTAAATTCCTTTTTAAACGAACAGAACACATATAAAATACATCTTCCCGAGAGATATTTAAGTTAAAGCAACATTTTGGGAGGAAACTTGAAAAATCTACATTTTTTTTGCAAATTGTAGTCCTACTCGATATCTAAAATTGCATTACTACGTCAATTTTTGAGCAAACTGTTGCACTTAGCTAAATGTTCGTAGAACAAAAAGGATTACAAAATTTATAGTTCTTAAATTATGTACCGGGGTGATTTTCTTGTAGGGACAATGGTTTGGGAGGAAAAGAAGAAAATGTGTGTTTTGGGGCCACATGGTGGCCATTTTTACAATATGGAGGACAACGCAATGATCGGATTTCAGGGGACTTTTAGTATGTTGTTTAGCACGCCACCTGAGACCATCCCACAAATTTGTAGCTTGTTGCTAATTAATTCCCTTATTAACCCGTTTTTTTTTTTACCTGGACTGTAGAAACATTCGAAAATCAGTCAAATAGAGCAGAAGCTCAATGTTTCGTCGATATTTCAGTGGTTTGAAAAATGCAGCCTCTGCGAATGGCCTGCACTTTGCTGCAACAACAGAGCAGTGACATTTTCCGCCATATTGGCACCAGTATGGGTTGACAGGGTGAGGAGTAGGATGCTTTGCTGTTTAAAAAAATGAGTGGTGATTATGGGTCGACTCCATAAAATACATCCTTGGCACACAAATTTTAAAAAATGCTATTTTTTAAAAATATTTCTGCCCACTCTTGGGGGCCGTCATCAGGCACATACACACTGAAAAAAACATATTTACAAACTGTTACAGTTTTCATAAAAACACATGGTCCAAAAGCTAAAAAAGAACAACAATTTGTTTCTTACCAGAGTAAAACGAGGGAGGTTTAAGCCCTAACAAAGACTAGCGGCCATTTTACCGGAAGTTAAAAAGTAAACAGATAAAATAGTAAATTGGTTCACAAATTATACGGGACTGAAAGCCAATGGGCTCGAGATTGGTTTAATAAATACGGATGCAAACCTATTTACGTTGCCTTTTGGCGTTATATGTCAGACTGCCTCAGCGAGTAATCGAACCCAGGACCTTTGAAATCAAAGGCCAAGGTTCTACCGCGGAGCCATACTGACACACTGAGCATACTTTAAAATTTGTGTGCCAAGGATGTATTTTATGTAGTCGACCCATAATCACCACTCATTTTTTAAAACCAGTATGGGTTTTGGAGGGCATAACTACAAGGTGCACAACATAAAAATTGAGGGAAAAACAACGGAAGAGCGAATTTCTTAGGCTTAAAAATAACGTTGTTTTCTCCAACAACAAAAATCGCGCGTTTTAGGTCTAAGAAATCACTCTTCACAGCATCGGCCTCAGTATGACGCCCCTCGGTTTCCCTCTGCAGTGCCCCTTGCAGCTAACCCATTAAGGCTCCAGCATAGAGTTACACTATACAATAATACTAAGTCGTGTCACTGCTCTATACATAAAGCAGTGTTAGACTAATGTTTTCTCCGGGCCATTCACTCGTAAAGCGGGAAATCATTGTTGTATAACGCCCATTTGAGGAATATCATGATCAGATACTAACAATGGTTAAGCAATGATTTAACGATTGTTGAACATATTAACCGTATTTTTCGTATAATACACGCAAAATCGCTAAAGCATTATTTATCCATTGTTGGATATAAAGGGTGGCATAACTCAGCATTGTTTTGTTGGCATTATGCCCGCCTTTGTTGCACTCTTGGTTCGAATTCGCGCTCGTGTCTGTGTATTGTTAGGGCACGTTTACGCAACCACTCGCTTTTGCATTCTCGCAGCTAGAAGCTAGAAATCACCTCAAATTCCACGTTCAGAAGCGTTTGGGAAAATTGTTTCGTCATGAGGAATTCTTTATATTATTGGCACGGATTATAAGACTGCAAGTATTTACTCAAACGATGTCGGATTTAGCTAATCCATTTAGTGTTGTTACCATGGCAATGTCACCTTTGCCATCGCGATTGAGTTCTAGCTGCGAGAATGCAAAGGCGAGTCGCGGCATAAACGCGCCCTTAAACAATATTCCCCTTCAGCAACAAAAGGGAACGAAGCGGTGCTGTGTTTTTCTATTGTAGGATGTATGGGCGTTATAATGGACAACAACCGAAAACCTTAGCCAAGTCAAATTAGACCAAATTTATGTCCAATCGGGGAATAATTCATAATGAGCTAATTTTTGGCACAGATGTTCGTAACGGTCTTAGGTTCAACATGCTAAAAGTCCTCTGGTTCCGTGTTGAGCTAACGCCGCTATCTTGGAAACATGGCGCCCGATATCGGTTTTTTCAATATATCTAGGTAACGGTTGCTCGGGCATGAAAATATGTTTTGTCCAAAAATGTAGAGCATGAAATTTTCTACAAAAAATGTTTTATTCATTTTTTTTCGTAGATTCAATGATTCAGCTAATGAAAGGTGTAGAAGAATATTGAGCTATTGCGGCCATCTTGGAAACATGCGCCCGAAATCGGTTTTGTTCAATATAGTCACGGAAACGGCTGCATAAATGTGTTTAATCCTAAATTGTAGACCATGGAATTGTCTACAAAGAAGGTTCTATTATTTTTTTTTTAACTGAGTCAATGAACAGCGAGTCAAACATCTGGCCCCCCAAAGCACCCAGCGTACTTTACACTTCATATACTTTGGTGGCTTGGACAAAATTGATGGAATTTGTCACTTTCTGTGAAAACCATGAATGCATATGAAGAGTAACTTGAAAAATAGCTTTGCTAGCAAGTCCAAAAATTCCCATGGGGGAGGTGGAGGGGGTGATTTACCCCACCAAAAACGGTAGTTATAGTGATTTTCATGTTCGAAGTATTACTATAGCGAGCCCTCTTATAGCCCGAAATGGATATGCTTAGAATTTTCTGTAAGGTGGGGATGTATTCTTTCCATCAATCATAACCAAAATCGTTTAACTTAGATAGGGACCGTTCTACGCTCATTTAAGGGTAAAGAGGTAGCAGCGGAAGTGTATGGTGATTTTCGAATTCAAAGTGCTCTAGCGAGCCCTCTAATATACATGCTTAGAATTTTTTGAAAGGTGGGGATGCATTCTTTCCATCAATCCTAACCGAAATTGTTTAACTTAGGTAGGAACCGTCGTATCCCCATTTAAAGGTAAAGAGGTAATGGCATAGCGGTGAAGGCGTACGTTGATTTTCGAATTCCAAGTGCTCTTGCGACCCCTCTAATGGCCCGAAATGGACATGCTCAGGATTTTCTGAAAGTTGGGAATCTATTCTTTCCATCAATCCTAACCGAAATTGTTTAATTTCGACAGGGACCGTCCTACGCCTATTTTACGGTGTAGCTGTAATTGGCGTTGCGGCAATGTTGAATTTCAAAGTGGCATTGGAATGTTCATATTTGTATTTGTACCTAAGCTAAACAAGTTCGGTTAGGATTGATGGAAAGAATAGATATCCACCTTTCAGAATATCTTAAGCTTGTCGAATTCGATCTATTAGAGGGCTCGCACAAGAGCACTTTGAATTTTTAACATCAAGAAACGCTTTCGCCATCATGCCATAACCTCTTCACCATTAACTAGTCATAGGTTGGTCCCTATCTAAGCTAAACAATTTCGGTTAGGATTAATGGAAGGAATACATCCCCACCTTTCAGAAATTTCTAAGAATGTTCATTTCTGCCTATTAGAGGACTCGCTAGAAATTCACCATAAGCTTTCGCTGCTACCTCTTCATCTTTAAATGGGCGTAAGTCGGCTTAAACAATTGTGGTTATGACTGGTGGAAAGAATAGATCCCCACCTTTCAGAAAATCCTAATCTTATCCATGTCAGGCTATTAGAGGGCTCGCAAGAATACATTGAACAATAATATCACTATAACTGCCGTTTTTGGTGGGGTAAATCACCCCCTCCACTTCCCCAACGGGGATTCTTTGAACTTATTATCATAGCCATTTTTTCCGGATACTCTTCATATGCATTCATGCTTTTCACAGACAGAAAGTGACAAATTTCACCAATTTTGGGCCCCAAACCGCCCAGCTATATGAAGTGTAATGTACATTGGGCGCAATACGGGCCGGCCACATGTGTGGCTTCTTTGACACCGTTTTTCGCTGAATCATTACCTCAAAAAAACTATTAGAATCCGTTTTTGTAGACAATTCCATGCTTTACAATTTCGGATTAAACATATTTTATGGAGCCGTTTTCGTGATATATTGACAAAAACCGATTTCGGGCGCATGTTTCCAAGATGGCCGTTTTAGCTCAACATTCTTCTACGCTGTCTACCTCTTTTAGTTGGGACCTCCCCAAGAATCCCCGGAGGCCCAATCCCACACTGATTACCGATACGACTAAACGGCATTGCTGAAAAACGGTAAAAAAAACTAATCACCATGTACCAGAAATAGGGTGATGAAATGACAGGGGACGATTTCACTGAACAATCCTAAAAAATTAACCAAAGAACACTAGGGGATTGTGTCTGGCTATGTGATTTCTTGATATTCGTTAATCCCACGCCAGTCATGACTTCTTTCCCACGCGGGGGGGGGGGCGGCCCAAGCCGGGTCGGAGGAAAGTGCGGCGGGGTGGAGTGATGGGTTTTGCAATGCCACCTCAGACAAGAGGTGGCTTGTCTGAGGCGGCTTTGGTTATTGGGAACTTTTCGAGGGGAAGAGTCTTATACATTTTGTAGACCGGGCAAGCTGGGGGGGTCACACAAAAATACTGACCAAACTGAGGAAGTAGTCATTTGTGCAACTAAGAAATGTCACTATCATCATGGGTCTGGGGACCTCCCCCCCCCCCCACATTAGCTGTGGTGTTTTTAGAAACTTTGACCTTTCAGCAGTCAAAATTTCTACAAACGCCACAGCTTGTGGAGAGGGGGCAAGTTCACCAGACCCCACGATTGAGTGTTTACGTGGTTTTGACTACCCTTATAAATTCTTGATTATATTTTAAATCAAACATGTAACGTACTAATAATGCTTACACATTGGGCAAAACTATACATTTTTCCCACAAGTTTCCACCAGCAATGAAAGTATAAATTACAGACCTATTTTTGTGGCTACTGGGGGTTTCTCCGAGTGTTGTACCAAAGACTCCTCCTACAGCAAAAGCAGTCTGCCAAGCGCCAAAAGAGTCAACAAAAATTAACCACTGTAAAAGAAGGATAGCACGTTAACTTGGTGCTGCCATCTCAAGGCCAAGTGGCGAACTTTCAAACTAACCGACACAGTTTCCAAAGTCTACCAACAGAGGGTTTTTGTCCTGCTGCCATTTTATGTCGCCTTCTAGCGAGCATTGTGTAAGGTAACGCAAATACAGAATTTACGTTAGGTGGCAGTGGTTGTACCAAGGCCAGCTGAGATAGTAGCTGCGTTCCTCGCTCCACTCCAGGCCCGTCAGCTTGCTTCTGTTTAGTGACAGACACGCTAGGAGTCGCTCAGTACCGTACGGATTGAGAACTCAAAGGAATTTGTATCTGGACTAAGTGAACGCGTGAAAAGCCCTCAATATTCTCCACTTCTCGCTATTTGATCGTTACCTTTACGTGTTTAAAGTTTAAAGCATAAATTCTGTTCAGATACCAAAATTAGATAGCATAAATTTTGCTCATGCCGTACGGTACTGGACGTGTCTGCCCTGGCATGTCAGTCACTAACTAATACCGGACGAACACAAAGCTGACGGGCCTGGAGTGAGCGAGGAACGCAGCTGGGCTTGGGTTGTACTTATAGTTGACGTGTTGTGTCATTGAGGAGACTATTAATGGTTCGATTCCCAATAAGGCACGTTTTTTTCTTATTTCCAGTTTCTGTTTAATGTATAATTTATTCAACTTTTAGTTTCTGGGTTTATGAATAATCAATTTTGTATTGTTTTTTTTCTTTTCTGGTTTACCGTTTTCTTTCCTTTAGCAATACGTGGAATTTTTTTTAAGAATTGTGGGTGTCAGTTGAAGTGGACTGAATGGATATAAAAGTGGTCGACCTGCAAATATTTGCTGTCTGAGGGCACAGCTCAAGTTGAGGGTTTTGAATAGCCTAAAAAGTGAGTGGTTTGGTTTTTAACATAAAAAACGGGTCATTTACGTTTGGTTTGTTCTATGACAGAAATTAATCATACACTAATGATATGGGAGTAAAGAAACACAACAGCGAAATCATCCACTAAAAATAGCTATGAATCAACATTTTGTTACTACTGACTTATATTTCATTGGGATGATGTGACCAGGACTCGAGCTGGCGAACTGCAGCTCACAACTAGGATGCTCCTGCGTCTTAGCTATCTCTCCAAGATCATCATAAGACTTGGAGGGATGGCGCAGATGGTAGGAGGAGGATCGGAGTTGGGAAGTGCCATTCGTTGGTTCGAGTCCTGGTCATGTCACATTAACGAAACGAAATACAAGTCCATAACAACGGCTTACAGATCTTAAATGTTTGTAGGGTATGACTTATGCTGTTGCGCAATTACGTTTTCTTTACTCCTAGCAGAAATTCTTTGCGTTAAAGTGCACAGCCCTACCCCTTTTTATATTGTTTGCTGCTATAGGAGTGGAAATAACAGTCAGGATTCAGACAGAGACTTTTTACAGTATCTACGCAATCTTCGCCTGGATCCACCTTATATTGTGTGCGGTGATTTTAATGTGCCCCGGATCTCCTGGAAGGACGATTCCATTGTTACTGGAGCGCAAGAGGTTGAGAGAGATTTCCTCGAGCTAACCCAGGAAAAATGCTGGGAACAACATGTGGTTAATCCAACTCGTGTCGTGCCTAACCAAGTACCATCACTGTTGGACCTTGTACTTACTTCCAGCGACTGCTCTATTCCTACCATTAGACATTTGGCCCCTCTAGGGAATAGTGACCACGACATCCTTACATGGGACGTCCTCAGTGCCCCACGTACTGAGAAAAAAAACCTAGCAAATTACAACTACAAGAAAGGAAAATTCACAGAGATGAATATTGTTCTAGCTGAAATGGACTGGGAGTGCTCCTTTGCTGCTAAAACAGTTGACGAGTGCTGGGAACACCTTAAGAGCAATATCACTCAGCTGACTGAGCTTTATATTCCTAAACAAAGAACAAGCAACCATCGCCAACCTCTGCCTCAACATATTGTCGAAGCATTGAAAGAGAAAAACCGCTTGTGGAGAATTTATAAAGTACAAAAGACACTCGAGTCCTTTAACACCTTTCGCAGGATTAGAAACAATCTTATGGAGACCCTTAGACGTCACAAGCTAGAAAAGTGTAAAGCCCTTCTTCATGACTGCAAAAGAAACTCCAGAGCAGTGTTCGGTTTCATTAACCACCAAAGAAATGCGAGACCACAACTCAGCCCCTTGACCATCGAGGGCTCTGTTATCAATGCACCTGTTGACAAGGCAAATGCCCTCAACAAAACTTTTACTAAAATTCCTGAGATATCATCTGACCCTGTTCTGCTTCCAGGTCCTTCACGTTGTGACTTCGTCCCGTTGAAAAAAATGGAGGACTTGTCACAAAATCTGAATGTTCACAAAGCTGCTGGGCCTGATGGTATTTCACCTTGGATTTTAAAATACTGCTGCCAGCCTATTGCTAAGGCTCTGTGTTTGATTGTGAATTTATGCCTCCAACAAGGAGTTGTTCCAGAGGACTGGAAGTTGGCAAATATTAGTCCTATCCACAAGAAAGGCTCCAAGACTGATCCAGCCAACTATAGTCTAACATGCGTTGCTGCAAAGGTATGTGAAAGGGCTGTTAAGAATCTGATCGATGAGGAACTCGAAGAACTTGGCTTTACTGACCCAGATCAGTATGGATTTGTTAAAGGTAAATCTTGCACTACAAACCTTTTGGAAGCACGTGACGTATGGACTGAACTTGCTGACAAGGGTGTACCAGTTGATGTTGTCTACACTGGTATCAGTGATGCCTTTGGAAGCGTTGATTACGAAGTCCTCACTAACATTCTGCTGGATATTGGTTTGTCTTCTGAAGTCGTCAATTATATTATCGCTTTTTTCTCTGGACGCAAACAAAGAGTTGTAGTGGATGGTTACCATTCTGACTGGCTGAAGGTGAAAATTGGACTTGCTCAAGGTACTGTACTTGGACCAAAGATTTTTGCACTTTACACGAACAAAGTCACACAAAATATTTTATCCAGTGCTCCTAAATTTGTGGATGATATCAAGATATATAAAGCTATATCTACCAACATGGACCGTGCTATTCTTCAGGACGATATTTGCACACTTGAAGCCAATTGCAAAGCCCTAAAACTAAAACTTAACCCTGCTAAATGCCACGTTCTGCACATTGGCTTTAATAACCCAAGATATAACTATTCAATTAATGGTGAAACCTTACACACTGTCACTGAAGAAAAGGACCTTGGAATATGGGTCAACGAGACCTTAAGCGTTTCTAAACAGTGTGCAACTGCTACTGCTAATGCCTTTAGGGCAATTGGACAGATTGGTAGGAGTCTACCTAAACTCGATAGCAACTCTTTCAATCTCCTTTACAAGGGAATTATTCGGCCGAATGAATGTTGAATATGCAAACCTGTGCTGGTTGCCGTGGCTACAAAAAGATACAGAGCTGCTTGAGAGGGTACAGAGAAGAGCAACCAAACGGCTCACCAAATATGGTAACCTAAGCTACCCAAAGCGCTGCCGTGTACTGGGTCTGACTACCTTAGCCAAAAGGCGTACCCGTGGTTCCCTTGTTGAAACCTTTAAGTTGTTTGACAGAGGTACCGAAGAAAAATATTTCAAGCTGTGCACTGGAAGCAAGACAAGGGGACATCAACTCAAGATTATGAAGCCTTCTGTTCGACTGGATGTCCGAAAGAACTTCTTCTCTGTTAAGACTATTAACGACTGGAACGGTCTGGATTGCAAAATCCTTAGTAACTGTAGAACTGTAGGCACCTTCAAAAATCGCCTTGACAAATACGTTTTCCACCCATAAGTTTTCTTATGGCTGCCGGCAACAAGCTTTTAGCTTTCGCTGTACTGTATATAATAATAATAATAATATGCTCCTGTTAGGAGTAAAGAAAACGTAATTGCGCAACAGCAGAGTTGAGCGCAGTCGAAAACCTGATTTGCATTTTTTTGTAACGAGGGGCCTAAAAGATAATTGCATCTTAATTTAAACCGAAAAAGAACAAGGCTGCTAAAAGATAATTAATTGGTTCTCAGGAGCGCACGCAAGAAAAAATTGTTTTTTTTTCTTGGTGCGTGAGACGTTTTTTTTTTTTTTGATATTGTCCAAAAAAAATTCAGAACACGCATCAGTCCTTTCACCAAACACTTTCTGGAGCCGATGACCACATGAGCTCTTTGGTCCATTCACACGATCGCCTCAAAATGAATGCAAGGGCTCGTTTACGCGACGAGTTTTCTCGCTCGCTAGCTTTTACTTGATCAATACTAAATCTGATGGATGCTTCTCGCCTTTACCGGAGTATGCGGCTTTCGAGTTGTCTATGCGTATTAGTAACCATGGCAACGACGCAGACGCAAATCTTCTCCTCGTGCTTCGTGACATGGCGTACGATGCTTGCAACATTTGAGCATCGATTTATGTCAACAAGAAAACAATTTTTACTGTAGTAAAAGACAACGGAATGTTTTTTTGTATGCCGGCATTCGATGGTTTGTCTTCGATTTGATAGCCACGAAATGGACGCCATGTTGGATTTTGAATTCTCGCTGCGAGAAGCTATATATTCTACCGACGTTTGATCATTGCTAGAAGCTGTACTTTGAGGGAGCATAGCAAATTTCGGAAATAGCGTGAAATGACAACAATCTTGTAGCAATGTTTAAAATTACTGTAGCACTTTGTTCTTTATCCGTGTTGTTATTTATAATACAAACTTTTTGTTATCTATTACCGCATTCATTTAGTAGCAACGGGAAACTAATTATAAATAAATAACGGTTGACTAGCAAATAGCTTTCGGCTAGCGAGAAGGCCTTTTTGCATAAACGCGCCCTAAGGACCGTTCAGATGCACGTCACAACTAAAAACTTGGATCTACAGAATGACTACAGTTTTACCAAATGTGCAACTTCTGTGCGCTTATCTTAGCATTAAAACCTTGTGTGCACTCCACAACAAAATATAAGCTACCGATTGTGTTTTGTTTGGTAAAGAAAAAACCATCGCCCGCATCTGAAAAATCACGATTAAAGAGTAAAAAAAAAAAAACACACCGCCCGCTCGCATCAATTTTTTTTTCATTGCCACTCCTGATATCCACTTATTTAATTTTTAGCGCCCTCAGAGAATTAGGCCTACACTACCCCCCCTCCGACCACCACCAAAAAAAAAACAACAACAAACTGTCAGGGCGCTTTTACGCAACGACTTGCCTTTGCATTGTAAGGGCGCGTTTACGCAGCGACTCGCCTTTGCATTCTCGCAGCTAGAACTGAATCGCGATGGCAAAGGTGACATTGCCATGGTAACAACGCTAAATGGATTAGCTAAATCCGACATCGTTGGAGTAAATACTTGCAGTCTTATAATCCGTGCCAATAATATAAAGAATTCCCCATGACGGAACAATTTTCCCAAACGCTTCTGAACTCACGTTATTTGCTGTTTTCGTTGCGAGGCGGTAGACATAAAACCGCCGCCATGTTGGAATTTGAGGTGATTTCTAGCTTCTAGCTGTGAGAATGCAAAAGCGAGTCATTCATAAACGCACCCTAACAGCTAGAAGCTAGAAATTATGTGAAATTCCAACATGGCGGCGGTTTAGCCCTGCCAGCTCGCAACGAAACGAGTCAATAATTGAGTTTAGAAGCGATTGGGAAAATTGTTTCGTCAGCTTACTGTCACGAATTATAAGACTGTAAGCATTTGCTCAAACGATGCCGGATTAAGCTAATCCAGGAAGCGTTTTTAGTTACCATGGCAATGATGCCTTTGCCATCATGATTAAATTTCAGCTGCGCGAATGCAAAGGCGAGTCGTTGCTAAACGTGCCCTTAACTCCACAGATTAGAGTTTAGGCCAAAGTTTAGGTTTAGGTCTCTGATCTGTGCTCAACTCCTGCAGCTGAACACTCAAAGCAGACAGCTAGTATCAACTCCAAGAATTTTATATCCATGTCACCAGGTAGCGTGACTGGTCGTTTCTTGCTTTGCTTTACAGTCTTGCCAAAAATGGTAGCTGGGAACAATTCGAAATGTCCTCTAAACCACGCGCAACGGCTGTTTGCCTTGACGTCACCACGAGTTAGCCTATGACGAACGAGAATAACGGCTGTTTGGCCATCTGATTGGACTAGCCCAGTCACGTGATATGCACGTCGCAGAAAACAGCCGTTGCGCGTGGTATAGAACCTTCAAATTGGATAGTAGTGAGCTTAACTAGTTTTTTTCCCATTATTTTCGTACATGTTTTCAATTTTTTTGCAGTGTGGCTAGTCCATAATAATTGTAAATGTAAAAAAAACATACCTTCAAAGTAGTTGCGAAGACGCCTTTCGCAGATTAGATGTGAAGGCAATACCACGAACCATTTTGAATGTTCCGTGGAACCTTCAGTTTTGAAGATATAACGTTTTATTATTTTTATCATGCGTCTGCAATCTCAGTGTTCCGTCCTCTAAAGATGCCAAGCACGTTCAAAGAAAAATAATTCGTGGAAAGTTGGTGCAAAGCAGTTTTCATCTTTCACTCAACGGCAAGTAGCTGAGTAAATGTAAAAGAACCTTCAATTTTAGTCAGAAATATATTTCTTTTTAAATGGTTTATTTAACGAGGCAACAGAATGTGTAATGTGCTGGTTGATACCTTGATTTTATGATTTACCCTTTAAAGAATCCCATGCATTTTTTTTTTTTTTAGCTTCTTGTGCATCTCACTCCGGATGTCAAGTTTGTTCCCATGAAGCTAGATGGGGACAAAAGTTGGGGCTGCAGAAATTTGGTGGTTCTTACTGAATTTGTCGGTGTTGGGTGCACATCACTACTTCGGAAGGTGGATACTCTTTAGAAAGTTAGTGTTCCGTGCTACTGTTGCTGGTTTTCAGTGGATATAAATGCTTTGCAAGGTGTACACTTTGTTTTGAGTGTATTTCACAGACTTGCAAGGTGGACACTTTTGAGAAACGTGGTGTTTCTTGCAACTGTTGTGTTTTTAATGAATAAAACAACTTTGCAAGGCAACCGTTTTAGACACTTGGCGTTTCTTACTACTGTTGTTGATTTTGGATGGATATCACTACTTGGCAAGGTGGGCACTTTTTTTTGGTGTTTACTGTCATTGTTGCAATTGGGTGGGTATTACTATCTTGCAAGGCAAACACTTTTTATAGAAGCTTGGCGTTTCTTCTATTGTTGTTGGTTTTCAGTGGATATCATTACTTTTCGATGCAGACAGTTCATAGAAATACCGTGGTTTTTGCTGCTATGTTGGTGTTTGGTATATATCACTGCTTTGCAAAGTGGACATTTTTTATTTAGAAACGTTGGTGTTCGTGCTACCCTGTTTGGTTTTAGGTGAATATCACTATTTTGGGGGGAAACTTGGCAGCCCTTTTAACAGATTTGGGGTTTGACAATTTCTTTCCAGGTTCACGCTAGTAGTGCATTGCCTACTTTCACGTTGGTTTCTTGCGAATTTATTACCGGTTTCACAGTAATTTGAGTTAGTTTCTCGTTTCTGGTTACTTTGTTTAAAGTTTCTTGGTAGTTTCATCTTACTCTCTTGCTGGTTTGTTGACGAGTAATGCTAACTTCTTGTTAGGGTATAGCTAATTTTGAGTTAAGTGTCTTGCTTGTTTTGTGTCAATTGTTTGAGTTTAGAACTAGTTGTGCACATGCTGCGCGGGGGGGGGGGGGGGGGGGGGGGGGGGGGGGG
>JAHWFP010050715.1:13196-29665 GCA_023313725.1 Lithobius niger | reverse complement strand
AATGTTGCTAGGGATGTGCGATACTCGAAAAATTCTAACCCAGCCGAGTGTGAAACTTGTAGTCGAACTCGGGTCGCTGCTCGCACCCATACTCAAAAAACTCGAATCCGGTGAAAATGAGATAACTTTGTGAATTTTTGACCGATTTTGACATTCCAATATACCAAATCGATTGTCTCGACGAGAGCTTTCCAGTGGTGCAGATTAAAAGTCCATAACTGAAACCATTTTCAAGTTATATCCTTAAAACTGCAAAACCATAACCCAAACAATCACCTAAGCACTATCTTTGTTCTTATTATTTTAACAAATTAAAGAGAAACTTGCAAAAAAAATATTTCCATCAGATACTTGAACTCGGCTCGATTACTCAGATTCTTGTTGCAAACTCTGCTCGAATTATAAGTTTTTCTACTTGCACATCCTGTAGCCTTTTGTTTCTAAATCTAAAAATGTTCGTTCTTATGAAAAATATTGATTCTGCCAGAGAACTTGTTCTCGAAGGAGAATCGAAGTTTTCAGATTAGAATACGACGAAACTGTTACTTATGGGATATCCCCTTTGCACTCGGCACAATGGACTTAAAATACTTTGCATCTAATTTATGCAAAAGCTAAGCGACGAATTGCGTCACATCCGGTGCTCACCTCGCTACTTCCCCTGCCCTATCTCGCCACTGGTTCTTTTGTGGCTGGTACTGACGCTGGCAGGAGGATAGTTTAAGTAACAGTTTCGTCGTATTCTACTCCAAGAACTTTGTCTCTCTTGCGAGAACAAGTTCTCTGGTAATATCAACATTTCTCATTCGTAGAATTCTCCTCACTTATGGGATCAGATTCAAAACCATGGCGCTGCCAGCCTGCCTTAATTTCACAGAAGTACCATGTCCTGCAGGCGCTGCAGTAGTGTCCCGGCAAGTCTGGCACCAGCTTCCACTGATAATGTGAGTGAAGACTGAAGGTGAGGACCAGTTTGCTATCTCTATATCTGTGAGGGTGACACCCCACAATTTTCCGCCACCGTCGAAATCTGTCTACCAATACATCAGCAGTGTCCAACACATTACATAGCCATCTTGCCATGGATTGGGATGTCACAGGGTGATGCGGTCGCACTTAGGACAATAGCAGCCAGCTAGGTCCCTCCGCCCCGTCGTTGCGGAGCGCCTCTGTTCGCAGAATGTACTCGGTAATGTATTTCGCCGCATCCAAGGCCCAAACCTTGTGCCAGTGCGCTCCCGCACCACAAATACCGCATCATTTCTCCTCACGTCACATCACTGAAGATCCAAGCGCCAAATTTAACATTCGCCCAGCCGAAGCCATGAAGGCAAAATTCCTCTGAAGATCCAAATTCCACTGAAGATACATCTTACTTACCCTATTGCCTTGCTGCAATCGCCAGTAACATTTTGACCTTCCACGCAAGTTCCTTTAGGGCCAGAACATCCGGTGGGTGTAGTGTCTTCAAACTTCAAATAGGTTGCTACCTGGGCCAGATCCCCCATATCGGGCTCGGGCAGCTGACACCAAAATAAGACCTTCACAAACCAAACTCAGTAGGTTAGTTGCCATTGACAACCCCTCCAAACCAGCGTGAAACTTTGCAATATCCACCAAGTAGCCCACAATGATACAATATTGCAGACCCAATGAACAAAATGCCATATAATTCACGCCGGTCTGTACACACCTTCCTGCTCGCAACACGCCCCCCCACTTATGAGTGTGTAACCTAGCCTAGGTCCATCCGCAATATCTGTGTCTATGATCTTCCTGGCCACGCTCGATAAACGCTGCCTTTTTCATGGAAACGCCTCCTCGGCTACCTTACGACACAACACAAACCCTTGTCCTTCTCAAAAATCATAGGGTTAAAGAACTGAAAACCGGGGTCCCTTCCCGCCCTCGCCTCGCTCGTCACACTACCTTTACCTCTCTCACCACGGGCCGCCAGTCCCTGCCACACTAGGGGGAAGAGGGGGGCATCCGCCATGAGGCTGGACCAGTCACCAGCCTGGGTACGTTAGTGGCCTTAGCCGTTGCTTCCGATTGCGTCTACTATAACACCACCCGAAATGGTACCCCAAACAGTTCAGACATAGCCAATTTCTTAACAATTCCGCCCTCACCTCGTCGGAAAATGCATATTTTAGCCTATCTGTCATCGTTCTATTCATTTGCAACAGCGCCTGGATCTGCAGTGTCGTTGCATCAACCAGGGTTTTTGACAGTTGAGCCTTCCACTAGCCCGAAAAATCGACAGGCTCTGTAGCGCAAAATCGTAGGACCGTAAGCATAGGGAGCACTACTTGACAGAATTCATTCTGCACTTGAACCAACGCTGTGCCCACAATCTCCATCAACAAACACTTGCTCCCAATTCGGGGCAGCATCAGCGCGCGGAGGCCGCTCTGTAGCACCGAGTCTGCTATGTATTATTCATGGATAACCTCTCTGTCCGACGCCGACATTTGCACAATCTACCATGGCCTAATCTTTTTATCAACATCCCACACTTGATTCTTTGGGAGAATGGCTTCCAACAAATTATCGCCGGCATCGTCTCTCAAGGGAAAACTTTAAGCTGCCAGATAGTGATAAAGCCTAGCCTTGCAGGAGTTCAGGCTAGGGGCTCACACAACTTTACGAGGAAGGGCATTCCAGGCATTGATAACCTGCTGGTTGAAAAAGGACCAACGCAACAGGATGAGAGCGAACGGTTTGTGAAATTTGTGGGGACGGCCCCTAGACTGTCTAACGGTAAAGTTTAAGACTTAAAACTACAATTAAACCAACTATTAGTGTTCTCTCCCCAAATAGCGAGTGGCAATCGCCAAAAGTTGTTAGTTAATGTTCATGGTCAACATAGATGTAATACAGCGAACATACACATAACCTCAGCTTAGTAAGTAAACCAAAAATCATTTCTATCATGCCAGTTAGATCTTACCTTGCTTAGAACGAAGGAAAACATATGGAACATTCTGAAAATAAGAAAACAAAATTTTAACTTGCTGTAGGCAACACATAATTTATTATTTTATTCTTTTTTTAAATTTATTCCATTAAAAATGTTGCATTGTTTGCTTTGAAAATTCATATTCACCTATGTTACCCTTATTTTCAAAGCCATAAGGTATTTTCCATACAATCAATACCTACACAAATATTCGACAGTCAGTAGTTTTCTGGGAGTTGGAGGGACTCGGTCGACTGCCTTCATCAGGCTACTACAATAACGCTCACTCCGTCTTGACCGTTCATAATGTTCTTTGAATTTGAAGGGTGGTCGTGGTACAAATCCCGGAGGCCACGACCATGCTTCAAATTAGAAAAGACAAACGGAAGCGATGGAGTGAGCGTTGTTGTAGTAGCCTGCTGAAGACAGTCAACTTCGCCCCACCAACTCCAGAAAACGAATAGACTGACCAAACTTCGCATACATATTGTGTGAAAAATATCTTGGGACTTCGAAAATAGGCGTAAGTAAAGAGAATATGAACTTATTCCAAAGTTAATAATTAGTAGGGTTTCACAAATGCAGTTAAAAGCAAAAACTATTGTCTCAAAAATATGCAAATAAAGTTTAATCAACACTTTAGTGTGCTGAAAAAGCACAGCTTACACCAAGGACAGACTTGCCACTTAGGCCACAAAAAATTAAAAAAGGTTTGGTTTACAAGCGAGGTAACAAATTGAAAACGCTAGGCAACCAGGCATTATTTTTTTTTTCAATTTATTTAACTGACCACATTTATTTGGCACATACCCAGCTCTAAGCTGAAAGAGTATCTATCTAGTCCAGCCTAAAAAAAAGTGAGAACTATCGCGGCGGCGGCGGCTAAATTCTGTTTACATTTACAGTAGACCAGTCTAGCATTTACAGTAGACCTTTGTCAAAATAGTGGTGGGCACCACCAGACGGATTCTGGAACTGGTCCCAAACTTTAGCACTTTAAAGAAATTACACAGGATTCAGATGTGGTGGCCCTGAAAGGGCTGCTGTTGGTCTACGCCTAGTGCTTTGGGGGATGGACAAGACTTCTAGCTGTGACGAGTCCCAGCTTGTGAAGTCCGTCTGCATGGGTCATGCCCTTGAAGTTTTGTTGAGGTGAAGAAAGATGTAATTTCCCACGAGGCCGCTTGTAGAATCTTAGGAATAGGGAGGCCACTGTGGAATGCCCAAGAAGTGGTTGTGGTTTGCAGCTCGTGTCCTACGACTCAGATGTTGTTGCTGGATGCTACGTAAGCATTTACAATCATGGTTTTGATATCCAATTGGCTTTCACTGCGGGTGTTGTTTCGCCAAAGAATGGCAGAAAAAGAACATTTTGCCGGCCCTCAGTCTGGCCGGCTAAAAATGGTTTCTTTTTTGCCTAAAACAACCTGATAATTTTGCATTACATTGTCCCCAATGTGATGCTTCCCTGGAGGTTTTTCGGTTGCTTGTAGCCGCCTGCTTGCATGTCCCCACTGCATCTGCGCGACGCAGTCCTCTATATAAAGCAAGAACGTGGTCGGTTCCGGCATTCCTCTCAATCCGTCAAGCGGTGACTCGAGAGGGTAAGCAGGGCGAGCCTTTGGTTAAGTATGTTTTAATGTTTTAGGCAAAAAAAAAAAAAAAAAAACATTTTTAGCCGGCAAAATGTTCTTTCATTTGCATTATCAGCTGACCTTGTCAACGTGGTGGCAGGCACCGGTCTGACGGGGCCGCCCCGGGATGCAAGCAGGCTTTCCCCAAAAAAATTTCTAGGAAATTTCGCACTTCCAGAACAAGCTTCAGCCTTTCTTCGGTGAATGGTTTGCTTCCTTCATGTGCGGCTTGCTTCTACTTCGTGCTGAGTGCTAAAGGGGGCTTGACCACATTATCGGCTGTGACGGTTGGTCTCAGCCGGCATAGTCCTTTGTCGTTTCTTGGCATATACCTTAGGTTGTAGGCTTTGCCAGGATGTTGTTGGATTTTTCAGGATGTTGTTGCTTTGGGTTCTTCGACCGGGATGGCGTTGTGGTAGACCAACGAAGTGGAGATTGTTTCGAATTTCGTGTGTCGTCACCTGTCTTGAGGGTTTGTTCCAGTGTGTCCGTTGACGAGGACATGGTTGCGGAAGATGGAATGATGGGCTTGGTGAGAGCAGGACTGAAGGAATGTGTCCGAATCTTGTTGAAGATTTCAAAGAGTAGCGGGAGCAAGATTTTTCGGAGTTGAAGGGGGTCAACAGGTAGTTCCCCTCCAAATGGAGACGAGGGGCATTCGTCCTGAGGAAAGGGGAGGTTCGTCGGGTCCTCTTCCTGGTTGGGGCCATGTAGACCGGACGATGAGGGGCAGATGAGTGGGTGACTGGTGACTGAAATCATGACAAATGATAAATGGGTGTGCCACCGATTGAGCTTAAAGCTGATTTTTTTTTTAGTGATTGGTGCCGACCATGCAATGGATGGGGGTGGAGGTGTCTGCGCAGTTTTGCGATTTATCATAGATGAGAGGGTCGGTGACGGGAATGTGCTTGTAGATACGTGTAGCCTCCAATTTTCTTTTCCATCAACTGACCCATTGCTGATGTTGTCCCATCTGAAGGGTCATGGGTAACTGCGTTGTGTTGTGTATTCAAACGATGGTTTATGCCACGAATGAGACAAGAAGTCGAATCGACAGTAATTGTGTTTACTCGAGGTGGAGTTAAGTAGGGACGAGATGAGATGGAAGTGATGAGAACAATGTCTAAGGAAGATCTGAAGTTGGATGAGTCAAATGGCTCGACGTCGGCATCATGTTGAGTAGACACGGGAGAGCGGTGGAGACAGTGGCATGTTCCACAGCCGAAAAGGATCCGTGTTGGTTTTCGTTTCTGATTGGTTTGACGTTCAGCAAATCAGAGGACTTCAATGCGAAAGCAGGTTGTAACATTGATAACTGTGTTGACAAAGAACGTAAGGTTGGGGGGGGGGGGGGGGCTTTAGTTTCCTGCTTGGGAAATAGCAAACCAGAAGTCCAGGTTTGGAAAGGCGGGTCATTCTTGAGGTTTGAGGAAATTACCAAAGCCGAAAAGCGAGGGAGAAGTGAAGGGGCCTCTGGATCCGGGTAAAATGATGTCGGGAGGCGTAAAAGGAAGGCATGGAGTTTATCAGCAATGACAAGCATGATTGTCGACGTTGGGATTGAAGAGGCCGTTGGGCTGAAGGCCGGAGGTGAGATGGCAGCGGGCAGGTCCAGGCAGTACGTCAGGGAAGACTTGACGATTACCGTATCCCAGGCGAAGGGTTCGGTGGATGTCTAGGAGTGAGAAGAGAAATCGGGCTATGGGAAGCCATAAGATGAATCTTTCAATTAGTGGTGGACCGATCCCGGAAGTCAACGGGAAGGGAACAACGGTGAAAGTTGAAGGGCTGAAAGCCGACGGTATCTTCGGCCTTGGTGGCGGTTAATGGGCCATAAGGAGTGGTCGGGATGGATGATGAAGGCCCGAAGGGGGGCAGTGTTCACAATGTCAGTGGGATGATTCCAGGAGGCAATGGAAAGGGGACCACAGCGCTTCCGTTTTCCACTATCGAAGGATGAAAGGATGAAAGCCGCAGTTAAGTCATGGCAGTGAGTTGAGAACATGGAGCGGCTTAGTAGGTTAACGAAAACCTGAAAAGGAATGTGTAAATGAGCATTCGTGATGTAGGTGAGTGAAACTCGGGAGACACGGAAAGGGGGTCACGGTATTGCCGTTTTCTCCGGATGGAAGGTGAAAGGGTGGGAGCCAGAATCATCTTCGGGCAAAGGGTCGCGAGATGGGCAGCACGGGGGAGCCTGGAAGGCCAACGAAGGGACGTTGGCGTGTGTCAGTGATGTGGAGGGTCGATTCCGTGAGACAACAGGAAGGGAGCCACGGTGTTTACGATCAGTGCTGGCAGGTGGTCGGAACCGGTGACAGCAAGCCGGTAGTAGTTCTTCGCTGCACCGTACGAGTCTCTTGCGTAGCGGAGATCTTCCGCAAGGGCCGAAAAGTCGGGAGCGGGAGGGGTCCATTGGCCAGGTTAGGCCTTCCACTGAACTTTTGAAAAAAAGTAAGACTTTTCCAGAAAAAAAGTTGGACAAAAGGAACAACAATAATAGCAATAAGTTACAGTCTGATGCAAGCCTTGCTTATATAGTTGCTTCGGTGCACTGAATTTTTCAGTCCCATCTATCTTTAATGCATAGTCCTTTACAGTTCAGTCCGATGGAGCTTTTGTGTAATGATATGCATCCTGGTGTAATCAGCACATTTTTTAGCGAGATTCTTCGTCCAACATTAGCGTTTCCATGAGCTGTGAGGCCGCATTTTACAACTTTTGCCAAGTGAGATTACTTCTTCATTCGGCTCCTTCAGTCAAAATATTATTTCCCAGTATAGAGTCAATTCTTCAGAGTTCAACTTTGCTACGTTTGCAAGTCATCAGAAATCAGAATCAACTGGGGAACATTTTCATTCATCTATTACCTTGTCTGTTTCAAGTGGCTGCAAGAGATGCCCTATCATTGTAAGTATCCGTTGAAGTGCTTGTTGCAAAGATTTTGCCTTCTTTGCAACCCATGAAGGCACTAAGGGTTCTTTAAAACTGGATTCTTTAAAAGTAATATTTTTACCAGTTTCTTGTACGCTACCGTGAAGTTGCATGTACAGCACTCATACGTTATATGCAGTTAAATGGTCCAAGACGCAATAATTTTTTTAAAGAAGTGTCTTTCTGTTTCGGAACCAATATTTTTCGTTTGGCAAGAGATTCTTTTCTTCGCTTACATTTATTGACAGGAGAGAACTGCCTGTGACGTAATACAAAATCATTTAGTTTGTATATAAAGTATGTGCACCTAAGCAACTTAATTTTTCTGTAACAGCGTCGTCAGAAAATTACTGAAGAATTCAAAGTAGATATCAGAAACTGAATTATCGGAAAAGATGAAGAAACCTTGAACAATGTAATAATTCTCTTGTAGCAATCTGATTGGGTTACATTTGTTCGTTCAGATTATATTCTGGCCTGCATCAGTACCGAACTATACAAAATTCAGCATGTGAATTTTTAAAAGTAAGAAAAGTAGGGCATTCACCATGGAAGTAGAAAAAGTAGGACAAGTGGAAGGCCTGCCAGGTTGAAGTGGGGGACTCGTCTTGGAAGGCCTAAGGGGCACGGACGTCAGCAGCAAGCTTGAGTGCACACCCACCGGTTGCCAAGAACGAAGGCATGAGCCACAGGATGAGAGTGAGCAGCCATTGAAGCAGAGCTTTCGGCGGCGGCCATCTTTGAAGAATCAAATTCCAACGTGCGAAGGGAATGGGAGCCACGATGTTTTTATTTACTAGAGATGAAAGGAAGAGCGGCTGCTAAGGAGCCGACAGTTGAGACAAGCAGCAAGTGATGCAGATGGCTTCAGACTTGATTCTTCCCTCAAAACGTGGGTTTTAGCCACGAATAAGACGAGCAACAATGTGAGCAGCAACTGTTGTCCTTTTCCTTTTCACTAGAGACGTGGGGTCAACCACGGACGAGACAAGCAGCAAATGATGCTGCTGGCTCTTGTCTTAATTCTTCCCTCAAAACTTGGGTTTTAATCACGAATGAGGCGGGCATCAGTGTGGACAGCAACTGTTGACTTAAGTTTCGTTCGAAAAGTGGGGTCAGCCACGGTCGAACCAAGCAGCAAGAGATGTAGATGACTTCAGTCTTGACTTCACTCAAAACTTGGGTTTTTAGCCACGAACGAGACGAGCAGCAGTGTGGGCAGCAACTGATGACTTGATTTTCACTCAAGACGTGGGGTCAACCACGGACGAGACAAGAACTCAAAAATGTGGGTTTTTGCCACGAATGAGGCGTGCAGCAGTGTGCAAAGCAACTGTTGTCTTGAATTTCACTCGAGACGAGGGGTAACCCTGGTCGAGACGAGCGGTGGAAAACAGGATCCGTCTTGATTCATCACTCAAAATGTGGTTAAAAATCTTGATCTTAATGACATCGTGTAACCAAAGCTAGTGTGGCAGCAAATCGTTGACGGAATCAATCGAAACCAAAACGTTTGTTGGTCGGGTAGGCTGCAACAATTTATATCCGGGAATCTGGTGCAGGTGAACGGCCGAAGGACGAAAGCTCCGTCGTGGCGTTGACGGCAGGAAGGGCGGAGGCCGGTATGGCGGCGACTTGAAGTGAACGCACTATGTCGGCATGGGCGTAGGCCTGGAGCGTGTTCCTTGCCGAAAGCCGAAGGGATGCCGCAGTTGTGGGTACAGCCGGATCGGCGATGAGCGTCGGAGAAGACTGTTGTTCTCAGCTTGGATACGGACTTCGGCAGTTGCTGGAGATGCGGGGCCTTTCGGCAACTTGTATACAGTGACGGGATTCATCGGAATGGGGGAAACATAGCGATGTGGAGATGTTAGCGACAAGTTCGCTGGAGGAAAATGAATGCCGGAACCAGCCACGTTCTCGCTTTATATAGAAGAGGACTACATCGCGCAGACGCAGTGGGGACATGCAAGCAGGCAGCTACAAGCAACCGAAAAACCTCCAAGGAAACATCACATTGGGGACAATGTAATGCAAAATTATCAGGTTAATATGCAGGGCTTGAAATGAGTGGTATCGCATCGCAGTTTGCACCACAAATTTAAACTTTAACAATGCCAAATTAAATAATATATCGCAGTTTAGCGACGCAACTGTATTAAACGAGACAACATAACAGCGTAATCATGATCGTGTTAAATGACACAGAGATGCTAATCCCTCCTACTTTATAGGCAGGCCAAGCGTCGCACATGCATTCTGGGAAATAAATACCTTCGGTATTTAGTTGGTGGTGCATTCGTTTCAGACACGATTCAAAATAGTCGTAACGTGCGTCGGATGCGATAATCTTGACCAAGCATCCGTGCGTGTAGCAAAATAAAAGTGAAACAAAAATGGCTATTGTTTTAAATAAAGTAAACTTTTTGTATGGTTTTTTACTAAATAAGTTATTCTTTAAAAGTTGCTAATCATCTTTTCGTGACTGCGACGCAAATTTGCATTTTGTGTCGCATTTCTGCTACACGTAGTCACGTATGTAATTTTTCTAAGACAATTCAAGCCCTGATATGTTTGGCAAACAAGAAAGTAGATTTCGTCCTTTGCGAATTTCGTTGCTTTCAGTTCTTTGCAAGTTGAATTTTACTGCTCGGATGGGCAGAGAAAACTTCCAAGCTCATTTACAGTGAGATCTGGGATGATAGTTGAATTTGAGAGCTCGTTTGATTTGAGTTTTCATTCTGGACGATCCTCTTGGTATTAGAGACGGCCTTACATTCTTCAAAGAAGAAAGGTAAGCAGGGTCCGTTGAGAGCTTCATTTCACAGCATCAAAAGCTTGAGGCCACTGTGATTAAGAAGACTTGTTTCTCGTTAGTAAATGAAGGTTGCAGTTTGCCAAAAATTCAGTACGTAGTTCCTTTAAAGTGAATTTAGGACCAGGGAGTGTGTTTCAGTTATACTCATAACCTTGATTGGGGAAGGGCTTGGGATATTTAAAAAATTCTTTCGGCAGTAGCTCAGGTTTGCCATCTTTGGGTTTCCTGGCGGAATCAAGGTGAACAGTCAATTTTGGGATTCGACCTCAAAATGGGGTTTCAGCTTCATGAATGGGTTGGTTTTGAAGCTCACGATTTGTGGAATTGTTCAGGTTCAATGCTGATTGAAGATACGTGGTTGAATAAGATTCCTTATTGACGGTCCGCAATCAAACACGACGGAAAGATCAAGTTCTCGGCCACTAAACATGTTGGGAAGTAAGGTGTAGCAGGACATAACGTGGCAAAAAGGATATTTTGCAAAAAAAAATTACTTGTTATACAGGCAAAGTCGACACCGACAGGCAAACAACCGTCCAAACTAAATACAAAGTTTGTTCGTAATCGTATTAAGGTGTGTTGTTAGAGCTTTGATTAGTCTGCAGAGAAGACATTTTTATCTGTGACGCACGTCGCGCTTTTTCTACCACTGGGCGATGATTCATGGACTAACTCACGTATGTTAGTAGGCATAGCATGAAGTCAATTACACACCACATTATTTGTTTCATGCCTAGATCAGCTATGCATTAGTGAAACCTGGATGCTGACAACTTTCGCTGGGATTTTTACTCACAAGTTAGCGCCGTGCGTCGCGATCGCATCAGTTTTCGGCAAAAAAAAAACCGTTAGGGTTGGAGGAAAAGTTAGGGTCGGTCGTGTTCCGTGAGGCACACAATTCTTTTTATTAGGCCCTACTGTACTGCCCGAAGGCAGAAAGGGGTGCGACGTGCGACTATGTCGCAGATAATCTGGCACAGTCGCAGACAAAAGTGCCGTTTTGACCAAATTTCTGCTGTTTCGCCATTTTTTGACCGATTTGGACACTCCAATACACCATTTTAATCGTCTCGACGAGACCTTTCCGTTGGCAGAAGAGCCAGATTAATAGAATAAAGCACTGAAAAGTTATTCAGTAAAAACCAATAAATATTGGTGTCTGTGTCGCAGACAGTGGCAGAAAATTCTGCTTTGGGGCTGTACATATACATAGGATACGGGCATATGCATCGTTAAGGATGAAAGTTCCGTTCGTTTTAACTAATTTTAATGAAAATCAAGACTACACAATTTTTATTGAAATTCGAGGCTTTTCAAAGCCCAGAAATGATAGGACAGTATTGAAGTTTATTACTTTTCCATGCTTTTTAAGGTTTCTACAAACCCTGGAATTGTTGTAATGAAGGATTTTAGACATTTCCCCCGATCCTCGAGTGTTTCGTCGTTAAATAGATGGCCCAGGAGGTACAAGATATTTTGTCGAATTTCACTGTTAACTTATATAATACTTATTTTGGACGTTTCATACAAGACAACATTAAAAAAACTGCCATTTCTCGTTAGCTTTACCTTGTCTTCACATAGCAATGGAAGGTGAAGCAAAATCTCCAACGGTTCAGCATCGGCTGCCAACACAATGAATTCTGAAAGACCACGGTTCAGGGTTTTCGTAGCTGTAAGTAAAAGCTTCTTTTTAATAACATTTACTTATTAAAATAACACAACGTCCGCTTGACCCCACACTTGGTTGGGGGGGGGGGGGGGGATATACGGCCGTTAAAATGGGGACAAAAGAATAAAACACTAAATGTATTCAGTGAGGCAAGCCAAACGTTTTGTGTCAAACACGTGAAAGTATGAATACTTCAATTTACTCACACTAGGCTGCCTGAAAAATTGTAGGCTTGTGCAACTTCTTCCGAATTATTTTCATAGGCTATTATTCAATTTTATTTCTTCCGACTAGGCTAACTAAATTAAATAAATTGTCAGGATGCCAATTCAATTTTCTTAACTGAACGGTAGCCTATTTAAAAAAAAAAATTAGTCGCAACAATTCGTAACAGCATGAAGTCAGTTATTCGATGTTCTTTTATTCACATAAGCATCTTCCCACTCTCCAATGCGGACTTCAGCTTTTCAATGTTGTTTTGTCATGCAAGCCACTTCCCACACTCCAACATGGCTGCTGCTGGGCCACTGTCCTCAGAATTTGGTTTGAGTTATTACGAATATACACTTCATTTTTTTTTTTGCACTCCAGAGTGGATAGTTGGAGTGAAAATTTGCACCCAGTGGTCAATTTGGAAATACGACTCCCGTGCCGTGTTTTTACGTGCAAGTAGTTCGTTTTTCGTTTCTTGGAAAATAATTGACATTTCTCCATTTGGCGAGTGACCAATCTCGATACGGTGCACTGCAACACTAAAAGCAAGTACCATGGCTGTACAGACCCCCCCTGGGGGGGGGGGGGGGGTGATCCTTCCAAGGACAAGCCTGTCGGCAAATCGGGTGGCTCGTAGATAGATATAAAATGATGGATGCTGTCTAACGTCTTACAAGATGAAATACATAAAAAGTTGCGTTATCGTTTAATATACCTACGCTGTCCTTCACATTCGCCGCAAATGGCAGAACAAATTTCCTGTTTTACTGTCATGTCAGATGCCGTCACACACAACATTTGTTGCTTATTTTTTTGCTGCAGGTTGCGATAGGATTACGTGTCTGCAAGGTCAAAATTACTGAACAATTTTGAATCTTTCGTACACCATCCTGTCGCCGCAACCAGCAAGTCTAGTTAGGCCTTTAGTTTGAAGTAGCTGGCGCCGCAGTAACTATTAAAAAAAAAGGCATTGGCTACGTCGTAGACGCAGGGTTGCCACGTGTTTCTTATGTTTTTTTTTTTTATTTCCGACGAAAATGCTTTTTTCGAACTTTCTCAAACCTCTTTGGCTTCTTTCGGTTTTCTTTTTATCTTTCAAATTGTGTCTACGGAATCAAGCTGTGACCCCACTGGAGGGGAGCTCATAGAGCTCGCCCAGACCCCTTGCTTGGATGGAGAGGGGATATAAACCCCCGGATCCCCTGTCCCAATCACGTTATTACTTTGGTTGTGTCCTATTTTACCCAAAATACCATGTAGTAACCCTTATTAGCTGGACTTTGTGCCCTTTTTTCACCATTTTTTTTAAGGCTTTATTTTTTCTTCTTTGGGATGTAGACTTCCTGCTTTATCTGCTACAGTGTAATGTGCTGCGCCCGGGAAGCGGGGGGGGGGAGTTGTAATGTGCCCAAAACGTCAACATTTTTGCACTAATATTGTCGGCAAAATGGCCCCGTGGGGGGGGCGGGCCCTTGAAAAGTTGCTTCGGTATGGCCCTGGTACATTTTCAAGTTTTTTTTTCTGTAAAAAATCTGAAATCTGACTTTCACATACAAAGTAGGGCGTAGGCTACTTGCCATTTCCATTTGCCACCACAAAAGTGAAAAACTTCAATAATTTCCCCAGAAATCTGCAAAAAAAATGACACCTTGCACTCCTCACCAACGGAAATTGAGAAAAAATTCACAACAAACCTAACAAAAGAATCGTACAACTCATCCCGAAGGTATGACACACACAACACCGGACAAAACCAAGAGATCTATACTTCCGGCAAAGCATTGGCATTGCTGTAGCCCCACCACTGGCCAACCGTAACATTCCAAAATTCAGGGATGCAAGAGTTAATCATGATAACCCAACCACGAGGAAAAGAAACACTGGTCAAAATTTTGTACGTTTAGATTTTGCAAGGCCAATACAACACTTAACTAGGCTACTATCTTACCTTCATTTGCTCCCTTTTTCAATTGTTTGTAGTTTGAAGCTTGTTGAACCAAGTTTAAAATCTTGGTGGTGAGTGAAGCATCAGCCAATGGGTACGCCTTGGGGTTAACGTCTTGTTCTACCTCCTGGATTTCATATTAAAAAAAACATTCCATCAATTCCTTTTGGGGTTATCTAACGACAAACAAAAATGAACCTGCTAGTTAATGCTAACCTGCAGACAAGAGATCCAACCTCTTATCTCTCGAATTTCATTCCAGTTGCAGCCTCCATTTGGCCAGTAGACTATTAAAGTAGTCACCATTTCACAATTTCTACTCGCCACATACCAAATACATCATGCACGATGCATGGTTTCTCTGCATTTACAGAGTTGTAAAAGTTTCTTTTATCCCAGTACTACAGTATTGCAGAAAAGGCTGTTGTATAAAGCCCTTAGAAATCTGAGCACAACACTGCAAACCATGTGTCACTAGCTTTTACGGTTCTAGATATCCCTATTTGAACGTCATTTTCTACTCTTAAGTTGCGTTTTAGCGAGCAGGGCTAAATTCCAAGTTGCCAACTGTCGATTTTTATTCACCTAATGGCGAGTGGCGACTGACACTGGGGAGAGGGTTGAAGAAGACCTCGAGGCGAATCACTGATCATGACAAAAAGAGAAGGGCTTTGTATCAACTCGGGGACGGGAGGCAGGAAAAGGGAGTGAAAGAGCATGAATGATGCCACCCAGCTGGAGCATATTTTAAGAAAATTTAAGGGGTGAAACCATTAAATTCTTAGTACAGTACGATTAAACTATGTAGAGATCAGTGTTGGACTGTCACAGCGCATTGTTTGAATGTTGCAGGGCTTTGAAATGTGATCGAGCATCAATTCATACTTTTAAACTCTGACGGTAGAAGAAAAAGCCCTTTCCTCTTAAAGAATTGTCATCGGAAATTTGGAACAACTTTCGTAGATCTTTGTGAAAATTGCATATATAATTTCAAGTGATGCATTTGTTTAAAGGTACATACCTCCCAATGCCATTTTTCTCAAACCTCCACATCAAGTACGACCACAAGGGTTTATGTACTTCCTGTTAGGCAATACATTGCTAAAAATCCGTTTTAAAATGTGGCGTCTAGATTTTCTATTGAGTATTGGGAACTAATTTAATATTTACCTTGCAATGACCATAACGTTTCAACTGCGTGCAGTACTCATTTTTAATCGTTTGCTGATAATTACCACGAGATCAAAAATCTAAAAGACCAATGCGGTAAAAATTAAAATTATTTATGCCAATAGATCGTCGAAGAAATAATATAAGGTACCAGCCTAAAAAATTATGACAATGGCGAAACGAATACGGTTTCAGCAAGCGAAATAGCAGAATCGTCTGCTTGTTTGGGGCTCCATTCTACTGAATGGCTGACACCCGGGCCTAGTACAATTTTTACCAATTGAAAACAGTCTGTCTAGAGATCTTTGTGGGTGAGAGCTAATTGATACTAAAAAATTATAAATGTGATGTTAAAATACGAAAATCTTTCTGGTTCGTGGACAACACAATTTTTGCACTGATGCTGTTTCATCTACTAGGCCCCAGGCCAACTGAGATAATAGTGGTGTCCTCGCTACGATCTCAGTTGGCCTTGTATTACTACGCAGTCACGCGAAAAGGGTGCGAAGGTTTCATGCGCAGATGGGGATATATGCATGGCTCGAGAAAAGTGGCAATGGGAGGAATGTACCTTTAATAAACGCATCATGGTACATGTTCTATATTTCTATACGCTGTCTAATCCGATCTCAAATGTTCATTATTATTATAAAAATGAGAGATATTGGTACATCGCGCCAAACTATACCTACCCAAAGTCTACTGCCAACTTTCAACACACAACCTTACCATCACTCCAATACTGGGGCGTCGGACGAACGTCTAACTGGAAAATCGTCTAATGGGATTATTGTCTAAAATCTGCCTAAATAAAAAATCTGGAAAAGCATCTAAGCGGAATATTGTATAATGGATAAACGTCTAACTGGATTAACGTCTAACTGCGGTTTCTGATGTATATGTATAGCCGCAGCGAGCGCGGCAGGTATATTAGACGATTTTCCATTATACGATTTTCCAGTTAGACGCTTTTCCGTTATACGAATTTCCTATTAGACGATATTCTGTTATACTGTTTTCCGTTATACGTTCTTCCAATTATGCGATTTTCTAGTTAGATGATTATCCCTCGCCCCTCCAATACTAACCGGCTTCAAGGGGGGGGGGGGGGGGGGGTA
>JAHWFP010050715.1:0-11707 GCA_023313725.1 Lithobius niger | reverse complement strand
TTTTTTTTTTTTTTTGAAGCATGCGCAGAAGCTGCCAAGAAGCGTCAAGCGTTGCTGGTGTTAACAATCATCCTTCACATTGTTGAAATCTCTTGAATCGAAGAATTGTTTTCTGGTAAGAATGCTTTATGCATGCACGTAAAAATACACTGAAATATTATTCTCGAAGGTGTATTATGGGTGTGGACTGACAGGCAACAGACAGCAGATTGCATGGAAATACGTAAATCTGAAGCAGACGACGTTTGGCTGTGCTGGAGATCAGAAAGTTTTTCTCTAATGTTGGTTATTCTTATCTTTTACTGTACTCCTGTAATATCATTTTGATTCTTTAATTTTGAACTTTATTAATTTGTCAGTGCGTCCATGAAGGGTATTACATGAGATGGTGGTGCATATTTTGGTCATATAACAAGCGGCAACAGCGACTGCCTAGTCGCACCGGTCTTCTGCACAGTTCCTCCACTTCCAATGTTGAGGCGCACACTTCTATCATGCATTACAACTGCTGTTATTATTTAATTTAGTTACGTCGAAGCAGTCTATTAAACAATGGACGTTGTAAACAATGGACGCGTCGAAGCAGTCTATTAAACAATGGACGTTGTAAACAATGGTCGTCAATATCTGGTAATGTTGCGGAGTTGAAAAAAGCGACGGACGGACGGACAAAGTCGTTGCAATAGTCTTCTCGCCGGTTACGGCGTACAGAAGACTAAAAAAAGAACAGCAAAAATCACACAGATTCGATTTAAAGGAGACAGGCACAGTATACGTAGTTAATTTTTAATTTCTGATTCTCGGCCTGTCATTTTTGGCCCCGGCAGAATGATAAAAGCAGCCATTAGGCTACCACCTAATCGTTTTCTGACTGCTGCTTTGATAGTTCCCAAGCATGACAGTCATGCTAGGAGCGGTATGAAGGAGATCCCATTGGGCTAATAATATTACCGCACTATCTGGACCCGTGCATGCCGCACGGTGATTGAATTTCCCAGACTTAGCTTATCGCTGTGTTTTGTCGTGTTCGGAAAGTAACTGGTACTTTCAATTACCTTAACCCCACACCCCTGATCCCCCTCCCGCCTCGCACCCTCTCTCGCACTCCCCAAGTGTAGGAAGGATCTGATTATCTTCCCCACCCTCAGCATCCCAGGTGTTTGATCTTTGGTTTTAAATATATCCCCCCCCCCCATTCATAGCCCCCTCCCCTCCCCCACACATGCCCTGCCCCTCCTCGAAAACCCCGCTACCTACTGCTTTCCTTTTTACCTGATCCCCGTTTTCAGTAAGCAAATAATGTGATATCCTCCTCCTCCTCATCTCTTCTTCCCTCTCCCTCCCCGGTAAACTCACCCCCTCGAATCCCCCATTTGCTTGATGCCCGTATTCAGTAAGCAAATAATGGATCTCCCCCTCCTCTTTATTCTACTTTTTTCTCCCTTCTCATTTGTGACTCCCCAAAAAATTCGGGACATTTCCACGGATATTTTGGTGTACCCCAGAAAAGTCATATACGTATGTTTGACTGAAGGCTACAAAAAACCATATCAATGAGAAAGCCAACATTGAGTAAGCAAATAAGCCCCAGTTGTAAGTTAATCCTTTTAAACAATTCGCCTCGGTACCACCCATTGCAAAATTGTAGCAAACAATAATATTGTCATTCATTTGGCATCAACATTTGCGCGTGCAGTGATTGTTGCCACCCACTTAAAAACAACTCAACTCCTTTCTGGAAGTCAGCATCTACAAAATAAATGCGCATTTCCATCGTATCAGGCTACCAATTTCGAGGCCATTGGGGCCTCGAAATTAACAACTTATCGTCGTTTGGTTTAAAGTTGTCTGCTTTTAGCTAAAAAAAGATTCGTTTATTTAGCTCATCAACGAAAGTCAAAAGTCAAAACTCCGACAATGCTTCCACAAGACTAAAACTTTGTTGCATCTTTTACTTCCGCAATACTACACAAAAGGGCGATACGGCAGGTGTGGTAAGTGGCGCCATCTCTTCGGTGACTTTGGAATCCTCCTCGCAGTTGTTTGTAACTTTTCGCTGCTTGGTGTTCAGATGGCACCACCCACCAAGGCTGCTCAGCCGTTGATTTATTCGCTTTGATTTTGGTTTCTCACGACAGGGTGGGGTTCTTGATAAATGATGGGATGGTGAGGCTGGTGCAGTTGCAAATCGGCTGCGTGCTCTGTATTATTAATGTAGATGTTCCATCTCTCGTTCTGGGTCGCGACCCCATGCGGCTAAAAGAGAAACGACTGGTTGAAACCTTTTCTGAGTTAACCCACGTTAAAAATATGCTGTGTAGATTTTAACCCAATATAGATAGGTGCGAAAAAATACTACTCGTGCTATAATTAGTTCAATGGAGTAAAAAGCACGGTAACAGATTGCGTGAAGGCAAACCAAGCAGTGCTACATAAAAATACAAACAACGTTTCAAAAATTTTCAATTTTCGTCATCAGGTTAGCAATAAAATTAAAGCATGGCAAGAGCCACTAAGTCATCTTACGTTAAAAGCATAAAACAGTAATTTAAAACGGATAAAAACCACCAATTTCGCCACTCAAAAGAGGCAGAAATGGCAGCCGAAAAGCAACGACCCACCGTTGGGATGCCACGTCACAAGGCAAGGTGTATGCAAATCGGGGTCACATGTTCAAAGGTGTGATGCATTCGTTATGTGGATTTTACAATATGCCTGGCGAAAGTGTCGAGTTTAAGTGTTTTAATTACAGGAAAATATTCGTTTAGAAATTTATTATCTGGCACTAAGTGGTTATGTACAGGTGGTGTATGTGTATGGATGACAAGCGTTTCAAGATTAATGCGTGCCCTAGTGTGTTTTTCTCGAAACAAGATTTGGACCTTGTCCAAGTTGGGGGTGTGACCTGTTGCGTGTTTGTCAGGCGACTTGCCTGTTGAAAGGCAGTGTTGCACTAAAGAGTTGGATTCGACTTTTAACTTGAAGTGCTATACGTTCCTAAAGTTTTTGAAGGGATTGTCCTACATATGTAGCAGTACAGGTTGGCTCCGTACAGGGAATTCGATAAACAGTATTGCGTGTGGAAAACATGTCGTCTGATTTGTTATTGTTTTTAATTTCATGTTGCATGGTCAGCTGCTTAATATTTTGGTGGCTGTTTGAAACAAGTCGGATGTTATTGATGTTAAGTTTTTTCTTAAGGACTTCAGAGATGCCTTTGAAGTAAGGCAGAGCAATGAAACTCGTAGGGGGGGGGGGAGGGGGGGCCGTTTTGGGGGTCAAAGCTTTTGAAATTAATTTGTTAACGTACCCGAGTGGGAACTCATTCTCAACATACTTTTGCAAGATATATTGAAATTCATGCAGCAATAAGTCAGCATTACTGGTGTGTGAGACAACACGTTTGACTTCATTTATTACTACATTACTTTTGTAGTGGGCATCAACATAGGAGTTGTAATGCAGGGTGCGAGTCGACTGCATACTTTTTCTGAAGTGTGTGTATTCGATTAGGCTATTATGGTTAATAATGACGTTTATGTCTAAAAATGGGATGGCATTGTTTTTATAGGACTCCATAGTGTAAGTGAGTGATTTAGTGATGCTGTTGAGAAAATCGAGGATTAATGACTTAAAAGTTGTGTTGGTAGAAGTGCTAAACTATCGTCGATGTAACGCTTGTAATACTTAATTTGTGGAAATTTTTCAACCAATAAATTGGTCGACAGTAAATTGGTTGAAAAATTTCCATAAATTAAGTATTACAAGTGTTACATCGACGATAGTTTAGCACTTCTACCAACACAACTTAAGTTATTAATCCTCGATTTTCTCAACAGCATCACTAAATCACTCACTTACACTATGGAGTCCTCTAAAAACAATGCTATCCTTTTTTTTAGATATAAACGTCATTATTAACCATAATAGCCTAATCGAACTCACACACTTCAGGTACAGCCTGTCTGCGCGTTGAACAGGTAAAAAGCATACAGAGGTTGTGGCATACCTGTTCAAGGTATGGTAATAACGAATTTGTGCATAAGGGCTATGTTTTCCACAGATGCTACATGAAAGGACTAAATGACAGCCATTATCGTAAACCACAGTCACGGGAATTTCATCTTTATCATTTGATTACATTTCTGTTATTTCAGGTCTGCTAAAATGGAAGATCAAGTCGTTGAAGAACAAGTCGCATTTGGTGAAGATGAGGTAAACTTTGCTCTAGCAACGCCACACATTAGGAATCAGTTGATATTGGGTTTATCCAGTCAAGTCCAACACCAAGTTGGACCGCTCCGTTGATAGCTCTTTTTTTAACCTCTCACAATAACGCGATCACTACTAGGGGCCAAGCTTGGAAACTCATGTCCAGCCCTTTCATTTGGACTGTTAACAGCACTTTTTTTTCGGTTTGTGTTGTGCCTATTTGGAATGCCCTTAATAGCGAAAAGGTGGGTGCATCTTCAATTGCCGGTTTCCGAGCGGGGCTTTGTGGGGAACGACTCAACAGATTTCTGAAACGACCGCTCCCACCTGCCACACCACCATCAGTTTGATGGTTCTCTCACTTAAATTAGGAGCAGTGTAAGTGGCTCATAGCCCTTCTGTTTCCTCCCACTTGTAGTGGCATACCATGTTATTATATTTATTATTATGCCAAGCCAACTGTGTTTGACAAATTATGTGTATGGTTTGCTAACAAATAAAGTTCTATTGCCGACGAAATATAAATTGCATCTAAATTCAGCATTCTTATTCTCAAATGCGATTTCCCACTTATTTGACTAAATCCAGCCAGCTCCCTAACCCGAAGCGCTCATGTGCGCTTCCCTCCTATGAAAGAGCCGAAGGGCGAAATTAGGGGTCATCTTTCATTCTCAAATTCTTGTCATATACGCACATCTGTGTTTCTTGCTCCTACAAACGCATCCTGCGAAAGCTTTTCAAGATGGCCAAAGCAAGAGGTGCCCCGAAGCAAGAGGTGCACGCGATGGAGTGGGAGAGTTGACAACATGACCTAACCTAATCAAAGCTGGAATTTCTATCCAAGTTACAAAGTAGTGTTTCAATGCTATATTCTATTGCCATAACGTTACGTAATGACAGACATTTTTGCTTTAAAAGCATTCCCCTCTGACACCCAACGTCACAATTCAACATGCCATCATGGAGTCACCATTTTCTGCTGAAAGTCGGAACATATGGAAAGCTTCTGACGAAGAGCCTTCCAAGGAGCCTGCCACTTCTGCTGCGACTCATGCCATCTTAGCCCGCTCTCCCTTCAAGAAAACGTAAGAAGTCGAAACAATTCAACTTGAGGTGTGTCCTTGATCCAGCTATGGTATAACGAGAATGTCGCCTGATCCTATAAACTGTTATCTCTGCTTCAACAAGGCAGTAAATAATGACACGGTACTTAAGCTTTTAATGACCACTTCTCTAGCTTCCAAATATCAAATTACTCTATTGAAAACTAAACCGAACAAAAGAAGTTGCTGTGAATGCTTACCGCCACAATCAAAATGCGTTAGAAAATCTGGAAATTGAAGAAGAAATTTGCATTCTATTTTTTGTTACTGCCTAGTTGGTTGATACTGCACGTCGAAACACATGTAGACTTAAGTGATCCTTTTTTGGCGCTGTACGCTGCGCAATTCCCACACCTAGCAGCTCATGTGTTTACCTAAACAGCAAAAGCCACATTCAACAGTAGAAATGTAAAAGAAGAAAAAGAATAAATACGTAAAATAATTTCTGATTTTTAATTCGAAAAAAAAAACTGTAGTAAATTTTATATTATTATCGACACATGGTAGCGTGTCACCATAGATTAGAAAGTTAACTAGATATACCGTCTTACTTCTTCCCGTCCTACGCGAAGCTCTGGCGGAAGTTGCGGCTACTAACATCTCTGCTAATGCTTTGCCTTCTGCTGCTTCGAAGGCAAAAGCATTAGCAGAGGTATTAGTAGCCACAATTACCGCCAGAGCTCCGCGTAGGACGGGAAGAAGTAAGACGGTATATTTAGTTAACTTTCTAGTCTATGGTGTCACCCGCCATGATAAACAATAAACGTCCAGATAAAATATATATGTGTGAGCTTAGCGACCACTAGAAACTTGTGTCTTTACAGCTAAGGAATTTTTTTTTATGTTTTTAAATTAGTTTTCCGTTGCAGGAGTCATTCTTTATGGACATTGATGTTCTTCAGAGTCATGGAATTGTAAGTATCTGGAGAATTTATGTATATGGCTGAAAATATCATTTGTTCAATAAAACAATGGATATGAGAGACCTGGGAAATTGCCTTGTTTATGTTGCAAGTATAATGGCTTTCCTTCTAGAATGTTGCAGATATAAAGAAATTGAAGACTGCTGGAATATGTACTGTAAAGGTAAAGAATTTATTGGAGTGTATGACACCAAAATACGGTTTATTAACAAAAAGTGGATTTTATTTGATTTGGCTCATCTTTTCAGGGTATTCAAATGGCAACTCGTAAACGTTTGAGTGCAATTAAAGGTTTGTCAGAAGCTAAAGTTGAAAAAATTAAAGAAGTCACTGCCAAGCTTAGTGTAAGTATTTGTATAATGCCTATGTATAATAGCATTACTCCTGTTGAAGCATGATTTTAAATTTTGAATTGCATTCAAAAAATGCTAAACTTGTAGAAATGTCAGATACAGCTACAGCCCCATGCACAGTCAGGCAGAGTGGGGATATTGTGAGTTGGACAGTTGGAGTTGGGTGGTGAAGCAAACGAAGTTACAGTGAAAATAACTATAAGAAATGTCTGAATCTCGTGAATAATAGGAGTGGCGACATGTATGCAAGCTTCCTTGGAAAATTTAAAAGATATGTGGATATTGCTTTACTTATTAAAACTCCACCAAACTCGTGTGAACAATCTTGTGCTAAGAAAGAGTAGGAATGGATTACTTCGGAACTGAAGGAAGGTGAAAATAAGTTGCATTGAAAATTTATATAAAAAAAATTCGGCAGTTTCAACTAATGAAATGAATAAATGCAGAAAGAACAAGTTTCTCAATTACTTAAAAGAACTAAATGCAGCTTCGACACCAATTTATTTAATGAAAATAGGACAAATGGCATAGACATTTGGTGTGTCCTGAATAATTTAATGAGCAAATCGAATCAAGATCATTAAGCCTTTGATCAAATTAAGCTCATGAGAGGATGCTGGTATTTTGGGCAATGGATTATAAACCACACCAGTAGCATGTGCATCTGCGTTAGTATATAGCTAATTTCTGGTTCACTTTTTTCCAGTCTTAGTCCTTTTCCTTGTAGCAATACCTGAATATTCCTGCTTGCCCACTGTTTAGCCAACCACCTGGTCAACACAAGTGGTAAGTAAATCCACCTTTTTTTATTCATCCTTTAGTCTGCTGGTTTCCTAACAGCCCTAGAAGTTAGTGAGAAACGGAAGCAAGTTTTTCGGATAAGCACTGGCAGCCAAGAACTCGAGTAAGAATTTTATCTATACTTCCCCTTATTTGCGTTGTAAGTCACGAACCACTTCAACGTAAGGAGCCTTTTAGCTGAGGGTTGAGAAAAGGGGCGAGGGATAATCGTCTAACTGGAAAATCGCATAATTGGAAGAACGTATAACGGAAAACAGTATAACGGAATATCTTCTAACAGTAAATTCGTATAACGGAAAAGAGTCTAACTGGAAATTCGCTCGCTGCGGCGGGGCGAGGGATAATCGTCTAACTGGAATATCGCATAATTGGAAGAACGTATAACGGAAAACAGTATAACGGAATATCATCTAACAGGAAATTCATATAATGGAAAAGCGTCTAACTGGAAATTCGTATAATGGAAAATCGTCTAATATCCCTGCCTCGTTAACGCTGCCGCACTCGCTGCGGCTATACATATAACATCAGAAATCGCAGTTAGACGTTAATCCAGTTAGACGTTTATCCATTATACAATTATCCATTATACGATATTCCGTTCAGATGCTTTTCCAGATTTTTTATTTAGGCAGATTTTAGACAATTATCCCATTAGACGATTTTCCAGTTAGACGTTCGTCCGACGCCCCGCTGCGGCTATACATATAACATCAGAAACTGCAGTTAGACGTTAATCCAGTTAGACGTTTATCCATTATACAATTATCCATTATACGATATTCCGTTTAGATGCTTTTCCAGATTTTTTATTTAGGCAGATTTTAGACAATTCCCATTAGACGATTTTCCAGTTAGACGTTCGTCCGACGCCCCTGAGAAATACTTGATTGCAACCAATAACCCATAACCGCCTGAAAAAATTTTCAGACCCTTTTTTTAGAGGGTCGGTTCTCGGATTTGAACCGGCTTTCTCTTGGTTTGGGGCCGACGACGCTGACCACTGGGCTGCGATTGCCCGCTTTGTTCGGGAGTCCCAGGGCCCCCCTCACAAAGCTCGCGCTTGGACTTAGTTTTTCGCCCTTATACGTTGAAGGCGTACGTTCGTATCCAGGCGGCTACGGGTTAATCTTCAGTTAAAAATGCAATTCTTTATTGTACAAAATTGTCAAAAGTACACAAGTTACTGAGAGGTACGAGGAGGTTATTTCGTAAAGAACGTGTACACCAATTATTAAACAGTAAATTACACGGTAAAGGGTTAACAAAGCAAACAGCCTGCATTTTAAAGACTGGCCTTGTGAGAATACAAGATAAGATAATCTGAGAAAGAAAGAAAAGACAATTGCCATGACTGGGTCTAGAACTTTCGTTTACCAGTTGGGTGCTCTCTAACTGCACCACTGATCATGGTATTACGGGAAGGTCCTTGGTTAGAGTCCCAGTCAGGGTAGTTGTCTTTTCTTTCTTTTTCATATTAGTGTATCACGTATCTGCAAGAGGCCAGCCTTTGATGTTAATGTCTGCTGCGTTAAACCCTTACCTAGTAATTTTTTGTTTATTATACACTGAGTTCGAGTTAACATGGTTTGCAACGGAACAAGCACTCCGGTTGGTTCACAATTATAGTTGCAAATTTGAAGTGTTAGTGTAACAGGTGTTTCTATACGAAAGATAAAAAGTAAGGCCAAATATATACAGAAAAATAGAAGTAGAAATTTTGGTAACAAAGATGGTGGGTTATGAAGATGGTGGGGTCAAAACCAAGCTCAGTAGGACAGCAATTCATTTCTGGGTTTCCCTCATGTTTTACTTGAAGCTCCTTATAGGAAACAGGCTTTGGTCCTATTGTAGGTGGAGCGAACAGACCTTTATTTCAAATTTATATTTAGGGCGTATTTTCATGACTGTACCATATTTGTAATGCTCCTTAAAAATCTGGGAGAAATGCTCACTCGGCTAAGTTTGGGCTCTTTGCCTTTTGGTGTGACGTACTGCTGTTATTTGCAGGCCTTTGTCTTATTTTAGCTTTTTTTTTCAATAGGCCAAAACTACGTATCATATTTATTTAATAGGTCTTCATTTGATCCATCATTTAGTGTCTGTTTAGTTATTTTCAGCTACTTTCCACATCTGACACTAAAGATGTAAGCCACCACCACTGACTAAACGGCACGTTTGGCACGGCTGTTTGGGCTGCCGCCGCTAATAATTCTGACATTGTTTACATTGTCAGGATTCTGACATTGTTGTCCCTACATTACAAAATGTTAAGAATAAAGCATTAAACTGTAAGCCAAACAATCATCGAGCGATAGTTTTTAACAATAATCAAAAGATTCAGCAGGTTGGCAATACTGCCGCTACTAATACTTGATGTCACCAACGAAAATATTGAGGCACACCTCTATCACGCACAGAGACAGTGATCTTAAACCCATATTGTAATCTATCAGTAATGATCACAATATTGTAGGTCAAAAGTGTTAGCTCTTAGGCCTACTTTAGCCTTTAGGCCTAATTTTTTAGCTTTTAACCGTAATATTAAGTTATCATTTTTATTTCGTAAGTAGTAGCTGCGTTTAAGATTAGGCCTATTCATTAATGCACAATAGTATCGAGACTACACGTTGCCGTGGCAACGAGGTATCTTTAAACTATTAGACACTGGCATGTTGTTGTTTCGTGCTGTGGTGTAAACTCGTCATTCTGCTGTACAGTTTCGTTTCACATGTTTCTCTTCGCCTTGATACGACAATTTAGGTTTTATATTCGGGTTTCCCATCGCTAGTGTAAATGCCAGTTTTGTCGCCAAGCTGAAGGTAATCCTCCCCAAGCATTCTCTTTTTCAAATCATGCTAAGGTGTATCGTTAACGGAATCCTTTTGTTTTTTATGGTTGCGATATTCCAGTAGTGGTTAAAATGCGACAATCAAATGTTATGATTTCATTGAGTTACATCGAAAAAAGTTATCAGCTAGAAAGAAGCAACCAAAATTTAATTTGCCGTGTTTTTTAAAGTTCACTTTACTACCACCAGCATGGTATATGTTTCATCGGAATTCCTTAACGATTCAGAATTCCAAATTTACAGTGGCGAGTGTTAAAAAAAAAATTCGAAAATTTATAATTTCTTCCACGATAATTGTTTGATTGACGGCAAAGCAATACTTTTGGGAGTATCAAGCGATGTACCAAATTTCATTGCAGTCTGACCTTTCGTTTGGGCTCCATCCAGACTACAAAAGTGCAACCAACCAACAGACCAACCAACCAACATTTTGGTGTCCGTTATAGGTACGCTTCGCTTGCTCCGCCAACAAAGAATCAGCTTGTTAGTAGTAACTGTGTGTGCTGCATAGTCTGGAACAATCTATCGGAAGCTACAAATACTCTTCTTTAGGGGTAAAGCTCTTTAAGTAAGAGAATGCACATTTCTTTAAGTTAATGTTAACTTCAAGCAAAGTTGTGAGTAAAATGAATATTTATTAGTAGCGGCGTTGGTAAATTGTTTTGTAGAGGCGCAGCCAGGAGTAGCACATGGCATGTATGCGCGGAAAATTGATGAGGTGCTGTAATAATGGGATAAGAACAGTGAGTGGATAGTCGTATGCCTGGAATAGTAGTTGCGACTTGAAAAAACTGTGAGTCTCAAATGTTTCGATGACCTCAAGAGTGGCTTATTCTCCAAAGTTCGAAACTTTTTACCGATGCTTTCAAGTTTTGTTTTCCCTCAGCAAACTAATGGGCGGCGGCATGGAAAGTATGTCCATAACTGAAGCCTTTGGTGAATTTCGAACTGGGAAAACTCAGCTTTCCCATACTCTCTGTGGTAAGTAGTTATTTAATTTTGGTGAGGCAAATTGTGTAGCATGTGTTTTCAGTTTCTATTACATTGTTTTAAGTTATGAGGTACATTAACAGGTGTGACTGTGTGGAAGGAGGGAAAACAGAAATGAAAGGATAATAAGGGTTAGAAGGAATGTCATTTGATCCAAGGGCGGTGCTAGGTTCGACCTTCCAACCGGGCATTGGCTGGACACGCCTGTCATACCCCGGGCACGGATGTAGAAATTTATTGTGGTGGGGTGGGAAGAAGGCAGACCTTTGAGACGACCTTTGAAAACCATTTTGTTGGGCTATTTGTACTTCATCCAACCAACAGAGGCCCATTTTTCCGAGTTTGACTTTTCGTTGGGATGGAAGGGGGAATCGCATTACTCTACCTCCTTTTTCTCGAGCGTAATATGTTTTTGTTGGGGAGGGAGCACATTTTTTGTGTTCATGTAAGCTTTTCGTGTCTGTTTTTTTTTTT
>JAHWFP010050713.1:0-33867 GCA_023313725.1 Lithobius niger | reverse complement strand
GCACTTTTGCCCCTGCTTTCATACAATTACCGAAATCAGGCACAGGATTTCCCATAGTCGATCATTAGTGCTTCAGTACACAACCACGTGATGATGCAACAAGTGATTGCTTATAGCTGCCCCTTGGTTGGGTCCCCTGCAGTGTCCAAGTTGTATTGCCCATATCTTCCGTGTTTGTGGCACGATTTCAGTTCTGTTTCCTTTATTGAACTTATGGTATCATCCAAACAACTTTCTGTAGTGTCCGTGGCCTATCTTGAATTCTCCGCAGAACGAACACAGATAATCGATTGTACGTTTTCAGTAACAGAGTGCCTTGTTGATATGCAAGATGGTTACAAAAACAATGGCGGCCATCGATTAAAGCTACGTCCTCCGAGAAGACGTAGCCGCTCACAAAATACTTACAGGACTCAAGATACATCGCGCACACAATAATTTACTTTATGCCCGTATCTTGAATAGTTTAGGTAAATTTTGGATAACCTTGAAGACGATCTCCAAGGTCAGTTTGGGAACCATCATCGGATTCGCCGTAGGTGATTTCCTATACGAGTACGTTGTTATTACCAACTCATATCCAGTATATAGCCCTTTATTTTGGGTGGACGGGACTTCTGGGACATACTGTATAACTCATGGCTGTATATGGGAATTTCTACTCAGTTTTCAGCCTTAAATTCAACTAAACTAAACGAAACTAGCTTGTATTTAGTTTAGCTTAGTTGTAATTTTGTTTACTTTAGATTTGGGCTGGAAAAAAAAGAACAAAAATTACCAGGTGGAACCGGTGGCGCCCTCTGAAAACTCGGACGGAACTTATACGAATGAATGTAACACGTTTCAATAAGAGTTTTTAGAATTACAAATTCTTGCTATTACTTATCAGGAAACCATAACGAGCGGGCTAGAACCTTCTCCCTCTTCCAATGTTATCAGAGTTTCTTATTTCGTATTTTCCGGCAGTGAGTTTCTGGCAGTTCTGATTGGGGAGGCTTTAGAATGCTCATCAATCCCGCGCTAAGCGTTCGTTCCCCCAACCCAACTGCCTCCCACTGGACACTGGCAGAGCTACCAGAGATTTGCTACAAATTCATTACTTTCCTTCCTTGGAATGGATTTGTCCGTTCTACCCACGCTATGCTTGTTAAGAGTGCGCTCTAACCATCCGTCCGCTGTAGCCACATCCAATCCGACCACGTAGCCTTTTAGCTTTGGGTATGTATCTCAATCAAGAAACAAGACGTACGGTGCTCGGGTTAGGTGATTAACGAAGCACAAGTGGAAATAGTACCCAGGTCTCTAAATTTCTCGGGCCCGGTACAAATTGTTCCCCTATAGCTGTCGACTCACCATTAAACCTCAAACCCCCCCCCCCTCCCCACTCTCATCGACCCCCACACGAATCAATTTTATAAAGGAAAGTTGGAAATAAGCAATCAGTGAAAATAATCACACACTGGACACACTACTGTGTATTACAGGTAGTGCACTTTATACATATGTACTTAGCAAGCACCGCAACCAACCTATAAACAATAATCAGTGTAGCGTTAAAACCTATAAAAACCTATATTTTAATTTTGGCTCTATATTTTTGCCAAAATAATTGTATTGTAGGAAAGCGTGCGATTAGTTAGAAAGATAAAAGAACGCCAGACACACGGTGAAGAAAAACGGCAACGGTGCATACGAAACCAAACTATTTGTTCGCTAGTTTTTCCATACAAGCAGAAAACATAATACCCTACACAATGTATTAAGTTAGGCATGACTGTCAGTGTTTCATTGAATATTTCTAAAACTTTAAAGGTTAGTATCGTGGGGCTGCGCCCCAGCAAAGATTTTGCAAGGTTAAACCACTGTTTATGATCATGGGTTGCCATTGTTAAACCAATGGTAAATTGGGACCAACCATTGTTATCCGAGGATTGAACCACGGTAAAAGCCTCCTAAAATTATCTCCTCCTCCTCGCACCCCACTCACGAGTGGGCGGGGGGGGGGGAGAAGAGGAGCTAATTTTAGGATTAGATTTTAGAGAGTCTTACATTTTATGCTGGTATACGGAGACATTTTGTGAATGAAAACTTGGGAGTCCTGCCTTAAACATATTCTCCGAAGAAGGATTTTTTCTGATTGTTTTTCGCACGATAGGAGGTATCGTGTTTTTGTTGCTTGTATTTCTCATTTTACACAAGTAACCTTGTAGCAAAAGTAACACAAGTAACCTTGTGTAACAAGTGACCTCTAGCTTGCACTTCCCCTGTGATCTAACTGTGACCTAACTGTCACTCCGTGTACAATATGACTTCCCTATTTACACTGATTTTATAAAACGCATAGTTCATTAGTTACATCGTGATGACCGTGAAGGTAGATGTCAAGGGCAACCATTCTCACTTTTCCAAACGCTCCCCGAATCTCTGTGCGCGTATTGCCCTCAGTCAAATAGTTCTTCATCAAAGTATAGCCTAAATTATTCACAAGGAACCAGATATTTTGTTTTCTTTTCTATTTGGCTTTTTTTTTTATTTCGGTAATGTCACTGATTATCCGATTTCGCTTTAAATCGTCCATTCTGCAATAATTCTTGATTTAGTCCCTCCAACTTGCTTTTATTGCAAAGTGATATTACCGTAGGTCTCCGAAATAGGTGATGGCTCCGAAATAGGTTCGGTGGTGTGTCCTACCACTGGACCTATTTCGGAGCCATCACTCCGGCCGTCCTTCGGAGCTCTTCGGTGAGTGTCTTGGGTGACTGAAACGTTCACTTTGAACGTTTACTTTTCCGCTAGCATGGAATAATGGAGTACCTCGGTTCAGTTTAGTCAATTTGCGGAATACGGGGTAAATGATTAATCGGGACAGATTGAGGGAGGGGAGGGGGGGGGGGAGGGAATTACGACGCTAGAGGTTAATTTTTGGACCGTCGTAAGACGAACTACTGAGAAAGCATTTGCCACGATTGTTTCTTCATTAATCAAGAACGAAAGTTACGAGTTTCGAAGCGATCAGATACCGTCATAGTTCAAGTATAGATCAATTTTCTCAATCACTCGTTGCTTTCCTAAACTGATGAAAGCACATCGTTCAAGCGCTCGGCGATTTTTTTCAGTTCGGAATGCAACGCGTGATTATCGAAAAATTATCGATATAAAAGTAGCTCTTGTGGTATCACTACTGGTAACAGCGTTCCACTGATTAATTGGCCATATATGGTATTAGCGATAATTTTTTCGCCTTAGTCCCACCATCTTGTTTTTGTTTCCACGTGGTACTCCCGTTGCAAATACAACTCGTGCCGATGAAAGCGATCATTTTTCTCAGACACTCGTTGCACTGCCAAGATGGTAAAAAAAAATTATCACTATCATACTTGACTCTTGTGGTAATACATTGAATGGAAATCCTCACAACGTTGCAACGGTAATAAAAAAAAATTGCCAAATCATGCCAAAACTATACGAATTAAAAAAGACGTTGAATTAGGAAAATAAATATCTTGTGTATGAATCATGGGTAGAATAACATTTACTTTATGCAATAGAATTATATGGATTTACTACAAAGAAAAAATGCACAGACTCCAAAAATTGCAAAACAAAATTGTAAAAGTTTTATTTGCCACAAGATTATGCTATTCATATTGAGAAGTATATAAAAAAATAAAAATTTAAAAAATTGAACAATTGATAATTATAAAGAATCTCTGCTAATCAAGATAAAAGACACGAAAAAATAAGCAATAAACAATATAACATCGTATATGAAACAATCACGCAACAAATACGGATGCAAACTTAAAGACTATTCTGTTCCAGAAATCTTTAAATACTTAACACAGAAATATGGAGAAATGAAAAAATTGGGGATTTAAAAAGGAAAGTTCGGAGGCGGTTAATTACTATTTAATTTACCAGGACTGCCGGCTAAGGTAGTGTGAAAGGCTACGACGCTCCTTCAGCGGCTATGGGAACTACTCTGGCCAATTCTGGACAATCTTTCGGTCCCTACGATGATCAGAGGTTTCCCGGTTCGAATCCCCGGGTTAGCTCCTCCCTTTACCGGATATTTGTGCTCTTCAAAAAAATCTGGTAATGTTCAAAATTGAGCAGGTTCAGCCACACGAGCATTAAATTGCTTCGGCTGACTTAAGGCTCAAAAGAAATTAATTAAACAAAAAAGAGCGTCTAATATCTTCTTACATTATAAACTAAAGTCTCATAGCAGAAATGAAGCAACCGCAACGACGACCCCAAAAACGTGCGAGTGTGTAAATTCTTTGGCTTGAAGGTGAAACTGGGACGTTGTTGCCCAGAAAAGAAATTGAAATTGGCACATTGTTATCTCGAACAATTTGATCTGCGCTGTCATCGCAAAGGCATGTCTTGAATGAAGTCATGTACGAAGGGCAGTTATTTTTTGCACGCTAATGAGAGTGGGGAAGGGCGTAACAACGGGGAATGCCCGGTGGTGGGGCAGTGCTTATGTTAAAGCCACTACGATTACCCTATTGATTTGCGTAGGGAGAGGTTTGACGGAAAGGGGGAGTGTTACACAAAGAAAAATTGACTGTTGCAGTGAACGATCAGGTAGCTCCGCACAAATACTGGGAAACAACCACGGGTCAAACAAATCCCCGGGCGAAGCCGGGTATGATGCCAGTTACATTATAGGGAAAGAAAGAAAAGGGGAACAGGAAAGAACAGGTATTAATTTTTTTTTTTGTGTGGTCTTGTTTTGCTTTAGTTAACTCTTCTGTTGTAAATAGTCAATATTAGTTGTGCAGCAAAGTAATATCAGTTTTTTTTCTATTTCTCTTTTCTTCATGTTAGTTTTGTTAGTTTATCTTTGTTTTGTTTTGTTTAGATACAATGGTTTTGTTGTTTTAACCTAATTAACAAAACGCCCGCTAAATACGAGCTAAGGCTTCGTAGTGCTTTTGCATTCACTATGGAAATATTTTTTTTAAAACTTCTTGTAATTTACTTTTTAAATGCATAAAGAAACTGTCACGACTTAGCAAATAACTTCGTACAGGCAAGGAAACTGAATTATTTTGAGTTTGTTGTTGCCACAAGTAGCAAAAAAGTAAACAAATATAGCGCATCCGTTTTAATGTAAGTACGACGGAATCTCGCAGTGGCGTGATTTTCTTGGTAATTGGAGTCGAGAAAAAAAGGCGGGAGACGAAGAATTCTTATCGGCTCGAGCGATCGTATCGATCGTGATATCTTTCTCAGCTTTAATTTTACGGCCATCAATTGTGGGAGCGCGAGGAACGCGTGCAGAAATGACAATTAAACGGGCTTCACCTTCGGGCGTCTCAGGCCCGACGCCATCATTACGGTGAAAGAAAATGCACCATCGTTTTATTTTTATTTTTTCTTTAATTATTATTTTTTTCTTTTTCAGTTTTTTTCCCCTTTCATTTTTTTTCTTTATTATTTTGTTCATTTTCCTTCCCTAATTACTCTCGTCAGTCAAAGAAAGTTTGCCCTCACAAGATCGAGCAACAATATTAATAACCAAAAACAGGAAAAGGAAAAAAAAGTTTAACCCTTTTAACCCCATTTTAGTTAGTTCACCCTCCCCTCTCCCCACCTCCCCCAAACCTCGTCCTTAATTCATTCTCGAAATTCGATACGTCGTTCCATGTAAATTTCCATCCTACAACGATGAAATGTCAGCCCGCCGTGAGTTAATTAATTGAAAGTGCCGATAATAATAAAACGGGGATAAAAAAAAGTAAAAATATGCAAATTTTGGTCGGCACGTGTTCGTAACGATACCAATCGCGTTTTATTATATGTAATGGCTGTACGTGTGTGTGCTTCAACGATGTTTTTAGTTTTATTTATTTTTTTCCTCGGTACCTTTTTTCATCCACATTCTTGTTTTACCGAACCCTTCCCCAACCTCCTTTCCTAAATTTATTTTTTTTAAATTTTCTCGACATCGTAGCAAAATGCGCAACCATACTGGTTCGGCCAAAGAAGTCATTAACCAAACCGCACTTTGATCGTCCGGCGATTTGCATGTCGATAAAAGGTGGAGAAACGTCATTTCCGGTAGGATCGCAGCAAGAGATGGTTTAAATGGCGTCATTTCCTGTCGCGAAGAAGAAGTTCGCAGAACAAGAGGATGAGGGGAAAGAAAAACAAGGAAAAAAATTTAACTTCTACACATGAAACAGATCGTCTCAAAATTCAAGGAAGAAGATCAAGACACAGCCTAATGTTAAAGGTGCCTATTCACCAACTGACAGGCTACAGTATCTAGCGGCGTCTGCCATTATTTATTTTTATGTAGCCCTTGATTTCAACGGGCGAAGGAACGCGTACACAACAAACAAGCTAAGTGAAGCACAAGATAATTTTTCCGAGCATGAAGGGTATCAAAAGTATAGTAACCCACTGACTGGGCTTGAAAAAAACACTCGGGTTATGATCAGCAAAAACAATTTAAATTTTCAGCACCTAAACACTTCTGTGTCTTGGTCACAAATATAAAGCATTAAAAAAGATAAAAAAAACAAGAATTGGGAGAACCCCAATATCCAAAGACTTAAACGTCGCCATATTGGAAAAATAAATGTTCCAATACGGCAGTATTTTAAGTCTTTAGATAGTGGGGGTTCTCCCAATTCTTGTTTTTTAATGCTTTTTAATGCTTTTATTTGTGATCAAGGCACAACAGTCTTTAAGTGCTGAAAATTTAAATTATTATTGCTGATCATACCCCGAGTGTATTTCAAGCCCACTCAGTGGGTTACTACTATACTTTTAACAAATCAAGTGCCTCCTTTGTTATTGAACGTAAAGTTGGTACGCCCACGTGCACCAGGGAGTATTCTGTTAACGATACCACTGTCACTAGATGGCGCCCAACTAGCGGTTCAATATCTGCGTTCAAAACGGTCGATGTATAAAAGCGCCCGTCATGTCGTTAGGCTTTAAAGACCTAACCGGGCAAAGAAAAATTTCGTGAAAAGCGATGCGTTACTACGTGCCTACAAAGTCAAAATTGCTGCTGCACTCAAGTAGCGAGTGTGGCGTTTATTGACCCGTTTTGACGTCTTTGGTAAAACCATCCTGCGACGCCATGGAGCCGGAAGAAGTCAATCTAGTTAGGGCTTAACTTTATAGTATTTGCAGCGATGTGCGAGAGACCATCACCAAGGCGACCGATCGCGACCCGTTGCTTGTGGCAACCAACCTCAAACTAAAACCAGGCGGCCATCTTTCTTTTACGTTTACCGCACTGGTGTCTTCCAATATTGCAGAATCCACTTCCGCAGAATCCAAATTTGCAGAAAAAAATGTCCATCTTCGCAGAAATTTGATGCTTTTGCAGAATCGAATTTGCTTATGAAAAAGATGACCTGCTACTCCTTGACGAGCTGTATTGGCCATGACTGCTTATTTTTACGTACCTTTATTACTTGTGCAAGAAAAAGTCTAATGGAGCAGCGTCAAGTGACGTCATATTGGCTACGAGACACCATTTAGAGGTAATAGCTACAAGGGGCACTAGATTAAAATGTAACGGAAAACAACGGCACTTAGTCAAGAAAGTGCTTGGAGAGCAGATTTCTTAGGCTTAAAAGAACGTTGTTTTCTCCAACAACAAAAATCGCACGTTATAGCCTTAAGAAATCCAGTCTAATAGAATTGCCTTCGGTAAGACGACCTTCTTTTCGCTCTCCAGTGCTCCTTGCAGCTAACTTACTGACTCCTTCACAGAGTTATACACAATAATACTACGTTCTGTCATTGCCCTTTACTCTTAACTGTATGCGAATGATGGGATCGGTTGTCAGGAAATGGGGGGGGGAGGTTGGTGAACACCTGTTTCAACAGGGTTCTGCATTTCACGATTGCTTGCATCGTACCCTTAGAATTACAGAAATCTCGATGTATATAGTACATGCTCCCTCAGCCGGCGTGTTTCATGCTGGTTAAACAGGGAAAAAAATTTCCGCCACTACCCATCTTGAAGTTACATTCCTCCAGGTTGGCTTTCTTGTATGGCTCACTTTTGTAACATTAATTCAAACGTGTGTAGATAGATATTGCAAAGGAATTCCTTTTCGTACTTTTTTTACCTCGTGAGAAACGGTTCTGCCGCATTCACTCTAACCTACGTAAATGTTCGCGCAGGATGCTCGAAAAGAGTAAGGAGGTATGTCCTTTTAAATGAAGGATTTTTCATTGATACGGCACTAGCAACACAGGAAGTCACATTTTTTTCCTTCTAAGCTAGGTCAAGGGGTCAAGGGGTAGCAGGTCAAGGGGTAGCAGGTCACATTTTTCTTCTGCAAATTTGATGCTGTAACAATGGACACAATTTCTGCGAGTTTGGAATTCCATTTTCACAGAATCTATTTTCGCAGAATACTGACCTTAAAATTTCTGCAAAAATGGACGTTTTTTCTGCGAAACTGGATTCTGCAAAAGTCGAAGTGACCGAAACTAGTGGTGAAACCACGTCGAAGCAGGTTAAAACACGTATAGGCAAGAACAGTCTAATTAGTCTTCGCAGCACTCGGCATGGCCAATTCGGCATAAAGATTGGCCAATGTAAAGTCATTTTTCATTGAGCATTGGAAGATAGATTGAGCTTTTCGTGTGTGCCAAATGGACGGCTGACCGTTCGTACCGAATGTGACGTCACCGTGATATCATGGTTTCTGTCCTATACTTTTTTACGCGATTAACCAAATTTTGAATAACACCATTATAAACTTATTGGTGTGACCAGCACTTCACCCCACCCCAATCAGCTTCTAACCCAATGACGTAAATTTGCACAAAATCTTAATTCGTTTTAAGACACTCTTCTGCCATGTAGAAATTGCGTTTTCAAACAGTTTGTATAGTGTCCGCGGCCTATCTTGAGTTCTCCGCAGAACGAACACAGATAATCGATTGTACGTTTTCAGTAGCAGAGTGCCTTGTTGATATCCAAGATGGTTACAAAAACAATGGCGGCCATCGATTAAAGCCACCCCCTCCAGGAAAACGTAGCCGCTCACAAAATACTTGCAGGACACCGCGCACACAATAATCCTTCTCCATTCTTCCCCCCCCCCCCCAAAAAAAAAACCGATTCCTCGGGCACAAAGTGAGTTTATATTCAGAATTATTCGACCATGCAGTGTTTACGGCTATCCGTTAGGCATACTAGAAATGTTCCCGGTTTTGCAAGTAATAAGGATGTTTTCCGTGCAGTCGACCCTGAAAACGATTTTGGTGGATGATGCAGCAACTATTGATGACGTGTTCTAAAAGAGAAGCAAACTATTTGTGTAGTCTCTGGTGGACACTTGTTAGCATCATTCAAAACCATTCCTCCCTACTTATCTTCCGTCCAGCCCTTTAGAATGCTAGTAATAACATTTCAGTTCGGTAGCTTAAACAGGTAAGTTCTTTTTAGCAAAAAACGTCAACATACCATGCCGCTCCCTCTCCCCCAAACCATTGGAAAAACAAAGTTAACGCAAGAATCTTACGCAAAAAAACTCAACAACTGGAATTCTATATAAGCAAAAATTTATAGGGTTGGGAAAAGGAATTTGAGACTGACACCCCCTACTGAAACGTCGTAGAGTCATTCCTATTAGTTCCGTCTAGGTTCGTAAAGGGCGTCATAAGCTTTATATGGGAATTTCTACTCAGTTTTCAGCCTAAAATTAAACTAAACTAAAAGAAACCAGCTTGCATTTCATTATCATTTAGTTTAGCTTAGTTGTAATTTAGATTACTTTAGATTTGGGCTGAAAAATGAGAAAAAATTACCAGATGAACGCGTGGCGCCCTTTGAAAACTCGGATGGAACTAATAGGATTGAATGTAACACGTTTCAATGGGGACTTTTTAGAGTTACAAATTCTCCTCCCCAACCCAACGAATTCTTGATATAAGCAAGCATTTGCAGCTCTTAGAAATCAAAATTTGAATGGTTTACGTTTTCTGTCCATTAGAAACCAAGTCACTTTTAGAAGAGGAAAGCACCCGAGAACCCAGCTTATTTATTTTTTTTCAGCTAAACCTTTTCGGTGGATCATGGCAAAGTCCTTGATGGCCGTACTGGCTGGGGTAGTGTCAGAAACTACAGAGCTTTCCCAGCAACTACGGGATACACTCTGACGTATGCTGGAAAATACTACTCAAAAACTATCTGAAAATACATGAAAGAGTAATTTAACCAAACATCCGTCGTAGCATCCGAGAACTGCAATGAAAACAGTATTTAACCATTTAGACGACAAAATATCACATCATGAGGTTAACCTGGAATCGAAAGACCCGGATTTAATTCCCAGCCATATGATAGCACGTGATTTTTTTTCCGTCTATAGGTAACTGTACAGTGCACCCTGCATTTCACTGCAGACCCAGGATGCTACGACGGGTGTTTGTGTCTTCTTACTGCAGCTTCATTACTTTTGAAAAAAGGAATCTCGTGCTGTACGAACGAACCCTTATCCTTCTCAAACGTCCAGTAAGGCTCAAAATTGAGCATTCATCTATACGAGCACCAATTTGCTTCAGACGACATAATGCTAAAAAACTAATTTTAAAAGCCTACCTACAACAACGCGTATCTTTTATTGGATGCTAGAAGGACGTGTGTAAGTGATGCTATTAATTGCTCACTACGCAATAACGGATTAAAATTACAATTGAAGACGTCACGTACTTCTTTCTTCAGCTGTCATAATCCATGACGTCACCAGCGCATTAATTAATATTAATACACGTCTCCGAGCTGTGTAAGCGTAGTTTTAAGAAACCTGTGAAACCTAAGCTTGTTAAATGGAAACTTATTTAAATTTCATGCGCCAGCTTCCAAGTTGTTGACGAGAAAGTGAATCTCAAATTTCATTATTCCTGTCTTCAGTTGGCTCAAAGATAGAAGTCAACTATTCGTCACCCAACAGGTCACTTCGAAAAGAATACACAAAACCATTTTTGATTTGGTTATAATTGATTAGCTTCCACTTGCAAGGCACGTAAAGTGAAACGTTATTCTTATTATGTGTCAGTTTTCATTTTTTAACTTGCTGAGGCTAAATTTTCCACAAACTTTCCATGAAAAGTCTTAACTTTCCACGAAAAGGGTCCGATCATCTTTAGAAGAACGAAACACCAGCGGGCGAAAGGACACAAAACTAAAAAAGGTCCAATTTACAAAGTGCTTTCGTAACTGGAACGTTTCAATTGAAATAAAACCTCCGGAAAACTGCATTTTTAACGATTCAAAACTTCTAAAAATTAGTTGTTTTGCGTGGCTCCGGAAGATTTTAAGAAGCTCCCCCCCCCCCCTCCGGAGACCCTCAGCTAAATTCTCGGACCCTACTTTGAATACCAAAGTTTTTTACCCAACCCCAAAAGGATACTAAAAATTAATTAAGTGGTTCTTGGGAGCGGACGCATGGGTTTTTTTCTTATCTAAAGAAATATGCCGATCACGCCTCATCACTTTCGACAAACATTACCTGGAGCCGACGACCACACGAGCTCTTTGCTCCATTCACATGATCGCCTCGAAACGAATCTTAGGGTTAAATGTTCAGTGGCATTGTCACAACTAAAAACTTGGATCTAAAGAATTACTTTTATCAAGTGTGCAAAATTTGCACGCTGATCTTGGCATTAAAACATCGATATTGTACTCCACAACAAAATGAAAGCTACCGATTTCGTTTTGTTTGGTAAATAAAAAAAAAAAAGCCATCGCCCGCGTCTGAAAAATCACGCACAAAACGTAAATAAAAAACACCGCCCGCTCGCATTATCTTTTTTAGCCACTCCCGAGAACGTCTTAATTAATTTTTCGCAGCCTAAGATTCCTCGGCGGTCCACTGATCTCTAGATATGAAACTACATGCAGTTTTAGAATAGTCAGAGGATGATGTTTCACTGATGATGTTTCACAATGACGATTCACTATGATGATTTTTTACATGGATGTTTCACTTTTCACTGCCGTGGGTAAATCATTAGCCTGTTTGGCACGGTTTGGGAGAAAAGGAAAAATCTAAAAAATAATAAATAAATATAAAAAAATTTCCCCCAGACCTCATGCGACAAAACATGCCAAAACATGTGAAAATAGTCTTTAATTTGCAGCCTCAACGCCTTTCCTTGAAGGACGGGTGCACCCAAATGCGCCCGCTGTTTAATAATGGTTTGCAGCTTTTCTACAGGTCAGATCGAAAACTTCCAACCAATTACAGTAAAACTAAAAATGGGATATGAAGGCCACATCATTACGGGAAAAATGACACAGGTTTCATTCCCTTACTTCAAGTAGGTGAGAAGCTATGAATTTTTTTCTATAAGTCCGTTACGAGACCATAGCGCAAATGCAGTCCTCAAAGGGTAACTGTGTGCAGAAGCAACCAATTGGTTAAGAAGGGGTCACAACAAACGACAAAGTCAATAAAGATAGAGCATTTACCCCCCCCACAGGGGGGGGGGGAGATGAGGCATTAGAGGTCATTAGAGCCAACCTCAGTCACAGTACAGTGGTCCGGGTTGCCACTGCACCACACATTACAGAGCTATTATTCAAACCCCTAATCTAAATCTTGTCATACATCTGTACCTCCTGCAAAAATTTAAAAACACCGGACAGGAGGACAGACTTATCGCCCAATTGGCGCACAATGTCATGCGGAAGATGGAAACGACGACGAAAACCATCAAGATGGCAACAATCAACAAGGAAGTGCCGGACCGTAAGTGGCCGCCGACACCAATAACATTCAGGAGGATCAACCCCACAGTCGAGTGTGACCAATGCGCAAACTAGCCAAAACCACCTCCTCACGGCGACTGCGGCGACACGCCGAGTGCCATTCCTCAACAGTGCATTTAATAGCTCGTAATTTATTGCCGTCCTGTCCATCCCACGAGGCTTGCCAAAGAGCGTGTAACCTCAGACGCAGAGTTGGAAAAGCTTCCGAGGGAACAAGGCTGAGATCCCTTCCGAGAGGGCCAGAAAGGGCCCCTTTGCAGCAGAATCCGCTTGCTCATTTCCACCTATCCCAACATGGCCCGGGATCCAGCAGAAAAGCACGGTTTTCCACTGGGCAGGCAAGCGGGAAAGCAAAGCTTGGACACGTTGTGTCAAGGGGTTCCGAGGATTGTAATTCGCCAAGGACTCCAGCGCACTCATGGAATCGCTAAAGATAATGAAATGCGTGCCCTGAAGGCCAAGGATCCATTCCACCGCCAAACCGAGAGCCAAAAGCTCTGCAGAAAACACAGAATAGCCTGATGGAAGGCGATGGGCAACCGTCACTCCCTTACAAACACAAGCACAAGCCACGCCAGCGTCTGACTTCGACCAATCAGTAAATAGCTGCTGATAACCGGCGTATTGAGAACACAGCCGGAACTCCTGTAAGTACCTTGCTGGTAGAGTGGAACCCTTCGGGAGGGACGCCAGAGCGAAAATGAAAATGCCACTTGGGACAAGCCAAGGGGCCACTGGCATCCCCCCAAGCCTCAAGACGGTGGGCATTTCAAAGGCTATCTCCTGACAAGACTGCTGGAGCCTATCGCGGAAATCATCCTTACCCACCCTGCGTCTACCGACTCGCAAGTCTGGCCCAAAAACCATGGACCAAGCAGGACTGGATTCCACAGCACGTAAACGCACAGCATACTGAATGGCCAGCTTTCGCCGACGAATGGCCAAAGGTGGCTCCGAGGCCTCAGCATAGAGGCTGACCACTGGAGAAGTTCGAAATGCCCCAGTCGCCACACGCAGGCCACTGTGATGCACAGTGTCCAACACCTGGAGAGTCGAGTCACTAGCCAAAACGCATAACGCCGAAACATACACCATGCACGCATAATCAAGTTTGCTGCGGACAAGGGCTCTGTAGAGGCGCAACATGGCAGTGCGATCGGCACCCCATGAAGTGCCCGACAGAACCCGCAAGATGTTAAGTGCCCGCAAAGACTTGTCTTTAAGTTGGCGCAAGTGTGGAAGCCAAGATAACCTGGAATCGAACACCAGACCCAGGAAACGTGCCTGTGGGACAACAGGAATCTGCGCCTGCCCCAAGTACAGGCAAGGATCTGGGTGCAGTGTTCGTTGGCGGCAAAAGTGAATGCACACAGTCTTGTCCGGAGAAAACCGGAAACCATTACTGACCGCCCAGGTCTGGACTTTGTTAATCGCCAGCTGTAGCTGCCGCTCGCAGGTCGCACTATAGGGTTTGTCAAAGCCGGGGTTGCGACTGTACTACAACCAATGTATTCCAAACCATCGCAATTTGCACTCCTTCCGGCGCTTGGCCGAAGCCAGTAACGCCAACATAGTGCCAGCTAACTTCCTGTTCTCGTCTGGATGAGATTCGTGAGAGGCCAATCCTACAATCTATTTATTTATTTACTTTATTTACAAAATTATTGAAAAGACCTATAAGGAGCAAAACAGCAATTTTACGTTAAAATAACAATTTTAAAAGCAGAAAAAACATGGCGGCGTTTATGGGTGCCCACCTTTCTCGCCTCTGATCTCGCCTGAATGAGATCGTGATATACACATCCTATAAATCGTCCCCACTCTTGTGGTGTGCGACGAAGACAACGCATATATTATAGGCAGGTTGCCACAAAAGAGAAAACTCTGTGTATCTTAAAAATGATGCAAACATCAATTTATAAAATCAAACAGGTATTGGAAATTTAGTTCATACTGTTTTTGCCTGTGGTAGGATAAATTTTGCAAAACAGTATCACACTTTAACTGCAGCTGTGCGTGTTTTACCCTACTCGTTGGACTTTAAGTTTCTCTAACATTTTTGCGTTACTGCGACTGAGTTTGCTCACCGTGACCAATCTTTACGGCGGCTGCCATCCCATAATCTCACAGATGGCTACGCCTTAAATAGTGAACCGGCATGTCTAGTAAACACAGATTAAAATGAATTTGGGTGGGACTCAGACGGAAGGCCATCCGCTTCAGAAACGAAGATGCAACGAATTTGGCTAAACCGCCAAGTGTTCAGCGATGATGCAAACAAACGTTATTAAATCGAAGGTTTTAGAGAACCGATGCCACGAGTCCATATGTGAAGATTTTTTATGTTATTCATAACCTGGGCCCCTTTCAGCCTACAGAGCCCTGTAGAGGACAAACCAAAAAAAAAATTAGCTTTGTTATCTCGACATAACCAATTCGTTATCTCGAGATAACAAACTATATTACTACTTCCGTTACTACTTGCAGTAAGATCTCAGAAACGGAAGTTCGTTATGTCGAGATAACGAATTCGTTATCTCGACATAACGAATTTCCGTTTCTGCGATCTTACGGGAAGTAGTAACGGAAGTAATGCCGGAAGTAGTAACGGAAGTAGTAATATAGTTTGTTATCTCGAGATAACGAATTGGTTATGTCGAGATAACAAACCTGATTTTTTTTGGTATGTCCTTTACAGGGCTCCGTACCAGCCTGTCCGCCCTTGTCAGTAAAAATCAATTTTCGCCAAATTCTACTGAAAAATGGGACAAAAAAAGCCATGCCTCATTCGTGTTATACCGCACCGTCCACCAAACGTTTACGATCAGCCGCCGTCAGTTGATCTTCCTTAACTTCACGATAAAGACCCTTTGGGGCAATCTTCGCAGCAGAGATATCAAAATCATACAGTTGGTGACCACACGGCAGGCTCCGATTCCAATTCCCCAGCCAGGTAAGCGAGATCTTCGCGTATACACTTATAGCACCCGGCTTCATGACCGCTCCTTCGTCTGCAATGTATTGATCTACCGTTAGGCTTACGGTCGGGCTAGAACAATGAAAATAAACGATAATTTCATGGATGTAAGCGGCACAAAATGATATTTTCATGGCATTAAGTTTAATGCTGAGAGGAGTGGTGGTGGGAGTAGCGGAGGGGGGGGGATCGTGTACCAGATCGGGTCCTTTCAAGCAACAAAACTACCGCCCGTGTATTCATTGTTTCCACCGCCCCCCCCCCCACTTATTCTTCCCCTCCCTCCCCGCAGCCAGACTGAAAAGCGAATAAGGCAGTCAACTGAAAACAGATGCTCAAGCCGATGAGTCAAATTTCTGTGGGGGGGGGGGGCGGAATGGGGAGGGATGGGAGCATGAATTTAAATTTTTTTTAAGTTAAGGGAAATTATCACGTAGCAAATAAAGTCTGGCGAAAACGTTTACACAAAGATTAAGATTGCTGCTGTTGAAAATGCAGTCGTCGTTGTGCGAGACTATGCCACCCACCCAGCTACGTGTTATGAAATTCTAAACGTAAACATTATGACGGTGTGGAATTAGTAATTTAAACAAGCCCGCTTCATTTGGTGCCCATCCGAGCAAACGGACAAATACGGAGACAAACAACAAACAAACAAGTAAGCAAACAAAAACAATTGTGAGTGAGAAGTTCTAAAACTCAAAAAGAGGACTGAAAACGCGCTCCTTTTTTTCAGCTAACCAAATTATGTCGTCAATGAGATGAAAAATATATTTTTTTTGAATGCCTGCGCGTGTGTTGTTTTAGTAGGAGAACACTGTGGAAAATTGTGAAATTCATGAACGCGAAGGCGGAGGTTAAAAAGGGACAGGAAGATGCGATTCGTCGGTTTCTCTGCACTAGAAGCAGCCAGTGTCGGTAACAACGAACGCTTTTAAAGAAATTCTAAGCCCTCACTTTTCCAATTTTGTAATGTTAGGTAAGACCCTTAAAACCCTTTTTAAGACTGATAAATCTCCCTTGCCTTGATAGTTACGTCGAAACAAATGAAAACAACTCCGTCTTTCAAGTCAGCAAGAAGCAGCAAAAAGCAGCAAGAGCTCACGTTATTGCTGGCTTGTGACGTCATCTTTCTTAAAGGCAGTTGAGGTTTCTGGCGCTTACGCATTTCACGCAGACAGCGGTGGAATGCCGGAAGAAAGATGACGTCACGCCGAACGATTTAAACGGTAATTTCTCCAGTGATTGCGAACTAAGCACGCATCGTCTGCTTAAAGCAGACCTTTTAACAATAATAGCACTAACAACTATTGACGTCGGATGCATCTTAATATTAATTTCAATATCTATATCATTAAGGACGTATGATGTGCGTGTTTGTACGTCTACTCCTCTGGAACCAAAGCATCTACAAACATGGGAGTAGGACCAAACGAAAGATAATTAAATTGCGCTCAGGTTAGGCCTACTTTCATAGCTGGAACTGATATTATGACCCTCAAATACACGAAAAGCCCTTAAAAAAACGTCAAAGTTTTTTTTTTAAAACCCTCATGACGTTTGTTCAAGACGTCATAGTTTCTTCATGAAAACCTCCTCGAGCGAAGAGAGATGATCTGGAAAAGAATGCACGCAAAAATAACCTAAAAGGAAGACGTATTATGCCAAGGGTGCCAAACATTCGTGTTTCTGAAGCACGGAGGTGCGTGGATTGAACGAGCAAAGCGAGCGATTTCCACGTAAACTAAACCTTTTCAATGTGTGTTTCGCTTTGTCCTACCAATCTTTCATCTCTCACCTTCGTAGGAGATTACTTCTGGAGAAGAAGACGTACAAATGTGCAAACAAACAAATCGTATGTTTGGAATGATGTAGGTGAAATATAGATATGCTGAGGAATGTGACGAACGAACTGTGAGCTACATTTGCAAGTAGTTTGCGTCGAAATAATCAGTACATAGAAATTACATGAATCATGGATCGTCTTGAAGCTATTAGTTACACACTGAGATGATCTGGAGAAGGATGCACGCAAAAAATAACCTAAACGGACGACGTATTTTGCAACGTAACACATATGGGTATTAAAATTTGTTTTGTATCAATGACTTGATGCATGAAAACCTGGTTTTAAAACGATGCCAAACATTTGTGTTACTGAATCACGGTAGTGCGTGGACTGAGCGAGCAGAGCGAGACATTTCCACGTAAAGTAAACTTTTTCAATGTGTGTCTCGCTTTGCTCTCTCTCTCTCAATATTTCATCTCTCACCTTCATAGGAGATTATATCTGATGTTCTGCATATGTTTCTACAAGTGAGGGATCATCAGAAAGTGAAGTGATGAGACACCCATGGAAAAATCTGTAGTGAGCAGGACGAAAGAACAGTATTTTTAAAATAAGTAAAACAAGAAAACCCATAGAAAGTGTATACTAACACAAATTACAAGTGATGTGTGGTTCTTGGTGATTACATTGATCCAGTTACGTTTCTGAAGAAATGTTTGCGTTGATTGGGTGAGCGAAGCGAACGAAAATCAGTGTTTGTCATCAGAAACAGCGCTTTACTGATAAATTGCTTGATCTTTTTGCTTGCCTCCTTAGACGTAAAAAAATAATACTGACCTTTTCTCGAGATAACGATATCACATACTACACTCTTATAATTGGCTTGATCGTTTTTTATGTGGAAGGTCTGTCTGTATCATAAGTATTGCAGCAAGAAATCTCCTCAAGCGTAGCGAGACGACGCGGAATGAGCGAGCGAAGCAAGCGACTGCGCTAGTCTTAACTAACGAGAAAGAAATTGAAAGTTGGAGAGTTTATATTCCTTTAACATTCTGACCCACATTTGAAACTATGCAACGCATTATCGTGAGCACTTTCCTTAAATCACAAGAAAGTTCAGCGCGGTTACCGAGCTCACCAAGTAGTTCCTAAACGTAGAGCGAATTTTGAGATCCCTCAGCGTGACGTCACTGTGCAACATCAGCTTCACCGACTCCAGGATGCGGTTTTTCCGCTGAAACCGCCGACTAAATATGACGGACCTACAGTTGTTTTTAGCTAGGATCATTTACGTAAATGTTATTAACACACGGTGGCGACTGTCGTCACACAGAATGCCCCCATTAAGGTGGAAGAAGTCAAGAACTCGATCAAATATAAATAATAAACGTTGTATTCCGACACAAGCTACCTTTATGGAGAGGGCGCTCTACGTTGCCTCTCCTTCATTATATACAATCTGTGCACCTTGTTTGCATAACCTTATAGTTATCATGTGACATCAATCACATGTTAACGTGAACAAATGGACTGAACCGTCTTGCTTCAGTGCCACTGATAAGGCCGCTAAAAATTAATTAAGTGGTTCTCAGGAGTGGTACTAAAAAAAAACTGACGCGAGCGGGTGGCGTTTTTTTTTTTTTACTTTTTATTCATGATTTTTCAAATGTGAACGATGGCTCTTTTTTTTTTACCAAACAAAACAAAGTTAGCTTACATTTTGTTGTGAAGTCCAATATCTACGTTTTAATGCCAGAATCAGCGTGAAAAAGTTACTCATTTGATAAAAGTCCTTCTTTAGATCTAACTTTTTAGTTGTGACATGTCTCTAAACGGGCCTTAAATTTTTGGTTCGAGGCGATCATGTGAATGGAGCAAAGAGCTGTTATGGTTATCGCGGCGTCAGGAAGTGTTTGGTGAAAGCGCTGATGCTGAGCATAATTTTTGTTTTAGAAAATGTCATAAAAAAACGTTTCATGCGAAAGGGAAAAAAATCACACACATGCGTGCGCTCTTAAGAACCATTTAATTAACTTTTAGCAATCTAAGATTTTAAAGCTGTAGGTATAAGTCGTTGCTAATGAACCATAGTTAGGCTAGTAAGCCTTAATACTAACTCATTGTTAAATGTAGTACCAAATAGTTCACAATGGCGACGAGGAATTATGAATCCATTTTAAGCCCCACAATAATTTTAAAAATTGTAGGCGAAAGTTTACCAACTTACCTTTTGCCTGGGGTAGTGAAATGGGAGTAATAATAATGGGTACTGCTCCACCAGCAGCAAAGGAAACGTCCAAAGTTACCTTGCTAGTCTCCAGATGCCACTCACCAGGAATTTGTGGGTGCAAGGGTGTGTGTAACAACATTAGTCACAAGGTACTGTTTCTAGTTGTCTGGAAGTTCCAGGAGATTCAGGAAAGGACCAGATTTCGAAACTTTATGTCAGTCTATGCCATGGGTTGCTTAAGCCCTTACTTCAAGTTCAATGTGCAACTTGGGGTCTGCAAAAGGACGACTGGTCAACGCATATAAAAGTTGTATGAAGTTTCATATTATTTAATTTCGATGTGTCTCTTCAGCTTAAGTTTATAAGCTGTTGTTTCTGCTAAAGCAAGCTTAATTTAATGGGCTATGAAAAAAACCTGAATGATAACTTAATCTATTTCAAAATAAGTAAATTCAAGCTAAGTTAACTAAATGAATAACGAAGTTAACTAGGTCAAAAAGATAACCTTTGTATAGCCGAATTCCTTAGTTAAAAGAAAACTAGGGTTAAATTTATGTGTACATGTTAAATAATGACATTTATAATATCCTTACTCAACTAGGTTTAGGTTTATGTGTACACAGGTTAAATAATCTCATTTATGGTAAATAAAAATTGGGTTAGTTAATGTTTACAGGTTTAAAAAAGACATATACGGTATCCTTAGTCAAAAGAAAACTAAGGCAGCTAGTTACCTACCTAAAATCATGGTTATTTTTGGTAATGTATGATGGTAGTACTTAGGCAATGTGAACTATAAGTATGATTTGATTTTCTAGGTTTGTGACAACATATGACTTAAATGCATTGATTAATTGTTAACAGTCAACGTAGTAATTCACTATGTCCGAAAGTGGTCTTGGTTAAGTTAGATTTTTTAAGCCCAAACAAGTTAATTAAAGAGATAAAGTTAATTAAAGTTTACTTAAGACCATTCATTATGGCTCTAAGCTAAATATTTACTTTAAGACGCTCAGTCGGTCTGGGTCTGACTTACTTAAACATAAGTTTATTGTGTACGCGGCGCATCTCGAGTCCTGCGAGTATTGTATGAGCGGCCACGTCTTCATGGAGGGGGCGGCTTTAATCGACGGCCGCCATTGTTTTTGCAACCATATTGGATATCAACAAGGCACACTGCTACTAAAAACGTACAATCGATTATCTGTGTTCGTTCTGCGGAGAACTCAAGATAGGCCACGGACACTGTAATAACCAAAACGTTAAGTGTTGTTTATTACATCACTCAAGTAACGCTCTAATAAATTGTCCAGCTAACGTTATCATGGGCTTGTGTGAGGTGTAATTAGCCTCTCCTTGTATAAGGATTCACAGGTATTAGCCACCTAAATTCAAACAGAGAGGGGGGTGGGGGAATACGATGCTACTTAAAAAAAATTTCTAATTTTGAATGTCCTAAACGTAACTTAAGGTAAGACTCCCGTGGGGGGGGGTGCAGAACAATTTTGGAATTTTTTTTATTGTTTAAGTATATGTGTTAGGGTACATGCTGTAATAATTAAAACAACAAAATTAGATATCTGCATTTCATTTGCCAATAAAGTAGTTTTTTTTACAATTTAGTTCTTATTCTATTCGTTTCGCAGAACTTCTGATGCGGTTTGCCGAAAAATCATAATTTTTAAAGATTATGTTCCTTTTTCTCCAAAACTATTGGTCGGAATGTTATGATTTTTTGCAGAGGTGTTCACATAATAGTTATGAATGGACACAAGCAAATTTGTGATGTTTCGAATAACTTATCGGCTTCACCGACTATTTTACTAATGAATCGACGTTAATTAAAAAGTAATCAAAGTTTATTTATTTTTCGTCTGAAAAACTAAACACCGGAATTTCATAACTTTGGTCCAGTATCTTAAGGATGACGCATGCCAACACCACAAAAAATTTCAAAGCTCTAGGTGTTACCGTTTCGGAGAAAAAGGAACATGGAATATGAGAAATTTTCCCCATAGAAAAGCATAGGCTGGGTGTCTTATCTTAAATTGTAAGGACTCCCAACAAGTATTTCTGACTAGTATTAATAATGAATCAGTTTAATGAATCAGTCATTTGCCATTTTATTCAGGCAAAACAGTTAGGACAGGCTTAAATTAATCACAAACGGTACCGTTGTGGGCTTGTGAGCCACGGCTTATGCATAGGTTGTCTGCTATAGAGTTCAAGTAAAGTTGGAAAAGCAACAAGCCTCCCACTGGTCTGCACAGGCGTTAATTTCAGGTTGACAGGAATTAACCATATTAAGTTTGCACACTGTTCATGTCAGTAACTCTGTACAGTGTCCTGGCTTTAGAATTAAAGTCGGATACTTATTTTGAATTCCAGTTATGATTGAGTCTACTTCGGCAAATACTCAACCTGTAGAGGATATATTTATTTATTTGGGTGTGACTTGGCTTTTAGAGGGACTATTATTCCATTTGGTGATAAATATGTTAGTACCTTTAAATTTAAACCCGCTGTTCTTTTCCCCAAGTCGTGATTAGGTGAGGTGTTTGAGCCTCTTTACTTGAATAATGTATGGAATAACACCTTCATTCATAGGCGTTTAATTTGTAGAGCACTGCTTTAAGGTTTCCATAGACCCAATTTAGATCCATTGAAGCGTTGAAGCGCGCGTTACTACATTTTGTGATAAATATTTGAATTCTGTTGAATAATGTTACGTTCCTGTTGACTATCAAACCAAAAGTCTTATTGGTATAACGTTCTATTAATATACTACGGACGTAGTCACGTAACCGTAATCTTAACCCATAAAACGGTAGTATTGTGTACGCGGCGTATCTTGAGTCCTGCACGTATTTTGTGATCGGCTGCGTCTTCCTGGAGGGGGCGGCTTTAATCGACGGCCGCCATTGTTTTTGTTACTACTTTGGATATCAACAAGGCACTCTACGACTAAACACGTACAATAGATTATTTGTGTTCGATCTGGGGCGAACTCAAGATGGGCCGCGGACACTAATAGTTGCCACTCTTTTGCCAGCGCTGGCCCAAATATGCTTTAAACAATGCTTTAACAATGATAAAAACAACAATAACTTTTCCGGCAGAAAAAGAAAAAGAATTTATCGGAGGAAACAATGCAGAAGCAATGGTGTAACAATAATGCTGCAAACAACAATGTCTTTACAAACATGCATTGTACTTGGTTTCATGGAAGTCACGTAATCGGGCTTGAGTGAAAAACAAACAAAAAAATATCTGTCTGATCCCGGGTTACAGGGCTTTCAAAGACACAAAAACTGCCCAGGCAGTCGAATTCAGTGCGGAAACAAAAAATCCCACAGGACATGACAGACACCGTCTGCTCCCGGGTAACGGAAATGAATGAAGGATGGTGAAACGAATCATAAGATACATGGATTGAGTGAGCGAAGCAACCTTACCGCAATTACTCATCTTCAAGAACCGGAATTATTTAAATTGCACATTTCACTGTTATTGGGCAGTTGTACTCCTAGAGTTGCCCGTTTTCATGACGGGCATTACATCTAGTTATTCTATAAGTTATTAAACACCACTAAGTAAGATTTATTTCATAAATTTAATCATTGTATTATTGACATTCCAAGTTACAGTCTATAATTAAATAGTGTTGCTGGCATGATGCGTCATTAGTTTCGTAAAATTCTTAAGTACTACAAATTGTATTATTCTTCATTTAAAAGTATTCCTAATAGAATCTAACGTTTGGCGTACAGTTTGTTTAAAAACCAAAACGCATGGTTGTCATTCGCTAAATATCTGTACGGTATTGCTTGTATACCACTTAGCTGTAAGTCCATGAAATTAAGCTGGACGTCCGCCCCCTCATTGTTGAGGCAATGAAGCATCCACTTTGTTTAAAATTCGTTCAACCACTTCGCCAACTACGAAACGAAGTCAACCATGGACTTAGATACTATGATCAACCTATACTTGTTCCGAGTTCGTCTAATGCCGGAGTACCTCAACAACAAGTGTCGTCATTATGCAGGAATTATCAGCGTTAAATCCACTAATTTCTGCTAGGTTTGAATTCCTGGAGTTTGAGATTTCGTCGTATTTGAAAAACTACTCCATAGAGCAGCGTCAAGTGACGTCATATTGCTACAAGAGAAATACCTGCAAGGGGCACTAGATTGAAATGGTGGGTTAAACAACGGCACTTCTAGTCAAGCCAGTGCTTTGAGAGTGGATTTCGTAGGCTTAAAAAACCGTTGTTTTCTCCAATCCCTTATGCTGCTTAGGTTGTAATTGGAAAATATAAAGATTCCACTTGCTTAAAAATATCAGCAACTGCCAACAAATCGACAAAAATCGTGCGCTTTAAGCCTAAGAAATCCAATCCAGTAGCATTGGCTTCAGTAAGACGCTCTTCTTTTCCCCTACCAGTGCACCTTGTAGCTAACCCAGTAACTGGCTCCACCATAGAGTTATACACAATAACACTACGTCGTGTCACTGCCCTATTGCATGCGAATACTAATGAGGGTCACGTTATACGGGCGGTGTTCAAAAGCTCTTGATGAAATTCCGTGATTTTTCCAGGTTTTCCAGACCAATACTGACACTTTTTCCCGATTTTTTTTTGAGTCGAAGGAAGGTGCGATCCAGAACTAGAAAAATGTTTTACGCATTCCACTCAACTCGCAATAACTATCGCATTGACGAATCGCATTGCTTTGCTAACTCAAAAATTGCACTGCCCAAACTGGTATTGGTAAAGAGTACGAAGAGACAATAATCTGAACAAAACTAGAAAACACACTTAGGCCCACATTCCTTAGGCCTAAGGTGTTTTCAATTTATCAGAAATGAAACAAAAAGAAACATGAAATTTGAATTGAAATAAAGTGTAAGTTTTAGAAGTAAAAAATTAAATCCGAATTAGCTATTATTTATAAGTGAAAGAGACTTTCCGGAAAATGTTTCAATTCCATGACTTTCGGCACACATTTATCAAATTCCCTGATTTTCCCTGACTTTTCCCTGCATTTTCCAGACCTGATAAATTCTCGCCACCCTGGTTATCGTTCATTACTTCGTTTGCTGACTTACTCCGATCGGTTTCTTTGCTCTCAACAATCAGATTTATCTAACTGATCACGTGCCTGTTAATTAAATCAGAGCTGGGCCGTTATAAGAACGAACAGTGCAGTCCAACTCTACGCGCAAATTAGGGAGGGAAGGTGGAAAGCCAGCATGGTAATGGAAGTAGCACTACACCTTTTCCCTCACCAGCTTTCTACCTGCCTACCCTAACGTGGGGGTCAGAGTTGGTTTCTCCCGTTCGATCTTACAACGGTCCAGCTCTACCTTGCTCTGTGTTTCTAGCACCACCCAACCCCTCGCTACAAGGTTGGACCTGTCCATTTCTTCAGTCATGTGAGTTTCGGTTTCTGTCTTCAACAAGGCCGTCTGAGACAGGAGCTATTTTTTGGGGTAAGCATTTAGGTGTGAATTCAACAGGAGTTGCATGCGGCGGCAGTGGTAATGACATGGAGTAAGCAAAGTGCAAAGCATTGATTGTGCAGATGTGAAGTTTGAACACACCAAAATGGCTAAATTGACCTTTAGAGTTCTCAGAAACACTACGAATAAAATTCATTTCAGCAACCCATAATCCTCAACCTCGTACGTAGAGACCTTTTTGAGCGGTGGTGCACAAGATGGAGTGACGAGCCTGACAAGTACCGGAGGCTTCGATCGCGACAACTTTTGAAAAGCGATGAGCAAGGAAGCGCGTTACGTAAAGCCAGCAAAAAAACACAACCTATAGAGCAGTGGCATTTGCCGCCATATTGGCACCCGATTGGCACCAGTATGGGTTTTGGAGGGCATAGCTACAAGGTGCACTACATAAAAATGGAGGAAAAAACAACGGAAGAGCGGATTTCTTAGGCTTAAAATAACGTTGTTTTCTCCAACAACAAAAATTGTGCGTTTTAGGTCTAAGAAATCACTCTTCACAGCAACGGCTTCAGTATGACGCCCTTCTGTTTCTCTCTGCAGTGCTCCTTGCAGCTAACCCATTAAAGCTCCAGCATAGAGTTATATACAGTAATATACTACGTCGTGTCACTGCTCTATAGTTCGTTCCACATTATGTTTGCAGAAAGCTAACTGTATGACGCCACGTTTCCTTGCACTAGGAGTGCAAAACATGTAGATCACAGTTACTGTTAGAGTTTACGAGTGGAACATTTACATGTTTTTGCACTCGTAGTGGAAGGAAAAGTGGCGTCATACAGTCAATTTCCTGCAACATAATGTGGAACAGGCTATAGAGCCTGAAGAAAACAGTAGGAAGTGAATGTGACACTTTTCCTTCAAAACTGCCGAAAATTCGCAGAATATTGCTTATTAATATTCGATATTTGAGATTGCGCGTTGCTAAAATACATTTTTTTCGTAATGTTCCATACATGAAACTTTATTTGTTCGTGATGTTGCACAAGCAGAAAAGAGCAAACTTTCCGCTCGAGTTGAGAACTTAGGTAAACCAAACTTTCCGGTTCTTCCTAAAGTCAAATATTGTCTCGCCCAAATTTGAGTCGAGTAAGACCCCCCATAAGATTTATCGATTTAACATCCTGGTTATTTAAGATTTTACGAGTGCCAAATTATTATTTCGATGTTTTCCGACTTTCCGCTCATATCCGGAGTTTAGGTAAACCAAACTTTCCGGTTCCCTTAAAGGGAAGGCCACATTATGTCGAGCAATTCTGAGAAGATTGAAGACGATCCTTACGGTCTACGATTTAAATCTCAGTTATTTAAGATTTTACGAGTGGTCAAATTAGTAAGTTGATGTTTTATTTATTTTCAGACTCCCAGTTATGTTGAGCTTCTTCACCTAGCCAATTTGCGTCTTCAAATACAATATGTCGGATGTTTACTACACTAATACATATCTTGTATTAGTTTTTACTTTTCCCTTCGCATTCCCTATCTTTCAAGGTTTTTTTTTTAGTTTTTATTTACATACATCTTAAATACAGCCCCTATTAAGGCTGGCAGTCAGTGATCCCGGGATCCTTGCCAGACCTGTTGCTCCGGCACAAAATGATTATTATCATTATTATTATTATTATTATTATTATTATTATTATTATTATTATTATTTCGGCTCATATCCAGAGTTTAGGTAAACCAAATTTTCCGGTTCTTTAACTAAAGGGAGGGCCACATTGTGTCAAGGAATTATGAGAAGACCCTTACGATTTACGATTTAAATCTCAGTTATTTAAGATTTACGAGTGGTTAAATTAGTAATTTTATATTTTATTTATTTTCAAACTAAGGTCCTGGGAATGTTGAGCTTCTTTACCTATCCAACTTGCGTCTTCAAATTCAGTAAGGTAAGATTTAACAATTTTGAAGTCAGGAAGCATTAACCTTTTTTTTTAATTTTCTAAGAAACAAGTTTTGAAAAGCTTTTAGAAATTTTTGGTAGGCATTGTTAGGCCAGTGGTCGGCACCAATAAGTGAAAAAATAATCGGGCATTGTTTTGCCGGCGATTTATTTTCTACCTCTCCCAGATAAGACAAGAACAATTTCAAAGCCACCGCGTTAACGGTTTAAACTCTGTTCTACAAAAGCGTAGAAAAGCAATGCCTGGACAACGAGTCCGGAAAAGGGGTCGGGGCTGTGCAGCGCCTGGGGTCGCTGATTGAGCGAGCGAAGCGACAATTTGATTGACGAAACTTAATTAGATCAAACATGGACATACACATGAGAGACCAAACCGTATTAGCGTAGCAAACGGTGCATCCAACATCACCCGTACGTACAACGGATTTCAACAAGCAATACAACATTATTAGCCAGCAAAAGTTTTTTCAAGCAACGATGTTTGAGCATGCGAATTTTTAAAACGCTGCTAACACTGATTTGAGTCACATGATGCGCTGATTGAGCAAGCGAATCGAACGAAAATCAGCGTTCGTTAGCCAGTGTGCACAAAAATTGGATTGAAGAAATTTAATGCGGTGAAACATGGACATACACATGAGGGATGGCGTGTAGCACGGGCTTCCTGTAGTCTACAGAATACGATCGTAAAAACCAAGAGTAAAGGCCTCTCCAGACAGAACAAAATTTCGTGCGAAGCTATGCGTGGCTACGTGCCTACAAGGTCAAAATTGCAGCAATCGTGTGGTTGGTGTTGCGTTAACAACGAATATTGAAGTCGTTTTTACACCATACTGCGTCGGCGTGCAGCCGCGAGCAGCCAGTCTGGTTAGGGCTTAAGGGCGCGTTTATGCAGCGACTCGCCATTGCATTCTCGCAGCTAGAATTCAATCGCGATGGCAAAGGTGACATTGCCATGGCAACAACGCTAAATGGATTAGCTAAATCCGACATCGTTTGAGTAAATGCTTGCAGTCTTATAATCCGTGCCAATAATATAAAGAATTCCTCATGACGAAACAATTTTCCCAAACGCTTCTGAACTCACGTTATTTGCTGTTTTCGTTGCGAGGCGGCGGACATAAAACCACCGCCATGTTGGAATTTGAGGTGATTTCTAGTTTCTAGCTGCGAGAATGCAAAAGCGAGTGGTTGCCTAAACGAGCCCTGAGCAAGGAGAGTGAAAGTTAGGAAGCTGACAATCGTTTTTACAATCTCTTTAAACTTGCAGTGTACGACGCAAATCATTGCTACCATGCAAAGTGGTCGGCAACAACACGACAGCACATGAAAATTAAAACAAAACACTAATGGGGCATAGTCGGCGATATAAAAAGGGCGAGCGTTCAGCAAGTGAATGGTATCGACGCCTTTAAGCATAACTAGACGAAAGGGTTTTCAAAGAAACTTAATTTGACGCCGCATTGACACACAAAAGATAGACTTGACGACTGCACTTTTTAAAACGGTGCATCCAATGCCACCCGTCCGTAGAACGGACTTCAGCACGGAAGTAACATTATTAGCCAGCGAAAAATTTTTTAATGCAACGATGCTTGAGTGTGCCAATCACATGGCGCATAATGCGAGTTGAGTCACAGGATGCGCTGATTGAGTGAGCAAAGCAAACTAAAATCAACGTTTGTTAGCCAGTGTGCACAAAAGTTTGATTTTAGAAACTTAATTCGGTGAAATATGGATATACACATGAGCGACCAAACCGTACCAGTGTTGTGAACGGTGTATCCAACACGAGCCGTGCGTAGCACGAGCTTCGTCTAGTAAGTAAATATAATTAAATATAGATCTACAGAATTTCCATTTAGGAAATGACATTCATGGAAGTCCAATATGTGTATCTAGGAATAAGCCCAAATCCAAATATGAAAAATGAAAAAAAAAGTATATCTGAACATCGTCCTTCCCCTTCCCCCCGAAGTCCCCACACACTTGGCTTGAGGTGGAAGCGTAGGAAGATGGGCGTGGCTGGGCTTAGCAGCGGACGAATTGAAAAGAACGGAAGAACTTGCGCGCGCCCAGGCAATATCCATGCAGATGAGCGCGACGACTTCCGGTGCACCACAAACTCACCCCCAATTTCCAATTCCTCTCCGCCCAAGTCGACCGCCCTTCGTTTTTCCTCTCCCTACCTAAGTCACCCAACCGCACATCCACCCGCAGGGCCACGTCGTCTCGCCCCCTAGTCCCAACAAAACAGCCACGTCGATGACAGCTATAATCGGCCGTTGCCATCAATGGCAGCTGAACGCGGGCCGGCATGGCGGCTTGAAAGGCTTGATGCAAACAATCGACTGGGAGCGGAAGGCGTAGTCTAGCTACATAGCCCAGCCCAATTACCATCTCAATGGTAGCGGTAAAAGAGGAAATTCTAATGACGGGAAAAAGGAAGAAAAAAATCGGAAAAAAAATATCTACGAGGGGGGAAAAAGATGAGAAAAGGAAGGTGATTGGGAAAAGCGGGGAAGGGCGGGACGGTATAAGATGAAAGTGGGACAAACAAACTGAGTGCCGCAGGTGTTATGTTCCTTCAATCTGATGGACCTAAATCGAACCTCGCAACCGGCAAGATGGGAAATCAGCGGTTTGGATGCGACCAACGACGGGGGACTTTTTTTTCTGGACTGCAGGTTCACTTCCGTCGCCCGAAAATTGAAACTAAACTTGCTTACTAAATTGGTAGGAAATTTCTTCTTCAAGACCGTGTGTGTGTTCGGATATTTGGATTATTGTGGGGCAGCAGAAACGACGGAACCAGGTGAGGAGCCACGTCAGGGCAGGGCAGGGCAGGTGGAATCCCCTCCCTGGGTCAAGGAAGCATTGCCACCCCTGTTGGGAGCTCAGTACCTTGCTCTTACTTGTTAGCAGAGTATTCATACAAGTCCCTCCCTGTTTTAGTCTTCTGTGCAGCCTACCGGCTGAGAAGACTATTGCAACGACTTTGTCCGTCCGTCCGTCGCTTTTTTCAACTTCGCAACGGTACCAGAAATTGACGACCACTGTTTACAACGTTCGATTCAGTGTCAAAAGTTAGTTAAATAACATAGCAAATTAAAACATCGTTGCCTCCTTATAGGTAATAGACTTTTTCGACGTAACTAAATTAAATAATAACATTTCATCGTCGAATTGAAATCCTTAAGATTTGTGTTAACGCAGCCGTTAAAACAAAAAGATTTTAGCTTCGTTGTAAAGAGTCTTGTCGCATTGTTGCATGAATGAATAGGCTTACGATCGAACCAAATTCTCCACTGGGCCTATCTGCTACTTACGCAACCAAAACTGCCGTTAAAAAAATTAGGCCTCAAAAATTTAAATTAGATCTAAAATCACGTTACCATGGCAACGTCAATAGTTGCTATGAGTCGCTGCTGCAGCGTTTCTCCTGTCCCTTCCCTACTACCACTGATCTATATTAGGCTACGTTGCGCATTACGTTGTAACACTGTAATTGTGTGCGCGGTGGCATACCGTGTTGCAAAAATGAATAGGCTTACTGTATACAATCCAAATCTCCGTTAGTTGCTATTACGAAATTAAAGTTGTAAATTAGGCCTAATCGCTGACAATTATGCCTAAAACGTAAAATTAGCTTAAAAGCTAACACATTCGTAACGGGCAATTCTGATGGTTACTGTTTTTAGATTATATAATAGAGATAGCTGTTGTAGTGCATGATAGAGGTGTGCGCCTCAACATTGGAAGTGGACGAACTGTACAGAAGACCAATGCGACTAGATAGTCGCTGTAGCCCCTTGTTTACTGTTTTAATCTATTTGTAAGTATGTTGGGTGGAGTACTTTTGACTGAAGAGCATTCTATGTCACACTCGTAGAGCAGCGTCAAGTGACGTCATATTGGCTACAAGAGAGATACCTGCAAGGGGCACTAGAATGAAATGGTGGGTTAAACAACGGCACTTCTAGTTAAGCCAGTGTTTTGAGAATGGATTTCGTAGGCTTAAAAAACCATTGCTTTCTCCAATCCCTTATGCTACGAGGTTGTAATCGGAAAATAAAGATTCTACTTGCTTAAAAATATCAGCAACTGCCAACAAATTGACAAAAATCGCGCGTTTTAGGCCTAAGAAATCCAGTCTAATAACATTGGCTTCAGTAAGACGCTCTTCTTTTCCCCCACCAGTGCACCTTGCAGCGAACCCAGTTACTGGCTCCACAATAGAGTTATATACAATAATACTACGTCATGTCACTGCCCTTTTGTATTGTAACGTTTTACAGGTGAACAAGGCACCAACAAAAGTGCTGTGTATCTATGTTGTCGTGAGCTTTTCCCCAGTCAGGGGGCAACTATTGTATTTACGCGTTATCTTCTTTTGTTGTGTTGTTGTGGATAAAAATGATGACATTGAGGTCTGTTCGTGAATTGGCCAAGCAAATCGCATCGGTGAATTTTTGTATGGTGAGTCCCGCCATCTACTGCCGAGTAGCGGCAACTGACAAAAAGCTTAGTAATTCACCAACTTAATCCCGGTAATCACCCGGAAAATAGCTTACACGTACAAATAAACTTCTGTGTAGAGCAGTGACATTTGCCGCCATATTCGCACCAGTATGGGTTTTGGAGGGCATAACTACAAAATGCACTACATAAAAATGGATGGAAAAACAACACAAGAGCGGATTTCTTAGGCTTAAAATAACGTTGTTTTCTCCAACAACAAAAATCGCGCGTTTTAGGTCTAAGAAATCACTATTCACAGCATCGGCTTCAGTATGACGCCCTTCTGTTTCTCTCTGCAGTGCCCCTTGCAGCTAACCCATTAAGGCTCCAGCATAGAGTTATATACAATAATACTACGAGGCAAGAGGCTCTATAGCCTCTTGCCACAAAGCTATTAAATATCTAGACTGCACGTAACTCTTCAGTAAATAGCGACATGTTTTTTTATCCTGAAAGCGTTTCAAGGAAGAGTGGCAGCATTCTTTTGTACTGAAGGTGTCGCCCTCGGTTGACAGAAAGTGGCACCAAGACAAATCAATCACATCAGCGGTGCATTTTGGCGGCCATATTGTCCAAGCATATTCCATATGCTGTTTTTCATCCAAGATACGGCCGGGACTGGAGCCCTGTAGTAGAGCTCTGGTTGTGGCAAAAGTTTATACGTAAATTAATATATTTGTACACGTAAGTTATTTTTCGTGTGATTACTGGATTTAAGTTAGCGAATTACTGGTAGAGCAGTAAGAGAAAAATAGAAAAAATCAACCAAAGCAGAAAGAGGTGTGGGTGCCGCTGTATCAGCTTATAATCTGTTCAACCTTTATGTTGAGAATGTCAATGTTCAAATCGTGGACACTTACGAATACAAGAAGATTGTACATGACGTTTATCCGACTAAAACTTGTATACTGTGTACACGCCTGGTCACCCCGTTACAATGGTGATATTTACAGGTTGGAACAAGTTCAGAGAGCCGTCACCAGGCACTGTTCTTCGCTGAAAGGTTTGCCTTACGAAGAACGTTTGAAAAGACTTGACCTGACAACCCTTGTTGATAGGCGTTTAAGAGATGACCTTGTCAGGACCCGTCAAATTCTGTCTGGCGAAGTCATTTTACCTATCGACCAGTTTTTTCAACGCTCGACTGTCATACGAACCAGAGGACACAGCATGAAGTTGACGAAACCACGAATCCGCACCATTGTTGGGCAGTCTTGTTTCACTGTGAGAGCCATTAATTCTTGGAACACACTCCCAGAAAGTGTTGCGACTGCACCTTCAACCAGCAGTTGGAAAAGACAATACGATCTGACTCAGTGTTAAAGTGTTTTTGTTGTATGTTTTGTTATGAACCGATTACATAAGCTTGCTTTCTTCCGGTATGAATTTAATTTAATTTATCAACGGTGGATAGGTTCTTAAACCATTAACCGCAACTACTACAGTGTACAGAATAAGGTCAACTTCAGAAATTATTACTTAGTTCACCAGAATACGATCATATTTTCGGGGCATACTTTTACTTCCGAACTCAATTACCGATCAGGCCAACCATGGGCAAATTCATTTCTGGTGACTAGCCAATGACGACGGCAGCGGTAATGACCAGACAACCGGTAATGAACATAATGCGATTCATCAAGAAAATGTGGATGCGCATATAGCAAGCCTCGCAGAAGAGACAACAAAGTCCGGTTCAGACAGCCTGGCAGGCGGTCAGCATGGCAGCAACAATGGACGGACAGTGTTCTGGTCATCATCGCAGCGGACGGTTATCCAATTGGAAATCCGCAAATCAGATTCTTCCATTAGGGCCCACGCAGGCGTATAACGACGCAGCAATGATGCTTCATTCAGAGCATATTCATTACATAAAATTGAACAACGAGGCTTGGTCGGAGCCAGGCATGCATTTCTATAATAACGGTTGGTTCGCGCCTATCAGGGCCCGATCACGGCCTAAAGAGTCTTTACTCTATCATGTCGCTCGTAATTGACTGCGGTCTCTGTGGAACATCAACTGAGGCGAATAACAGCCCATATTATGAGATAATTTCGTTCCTTCGCTCTCTCCAAACATGCTTACAACAAGTGAATGAATGAAATGAATGAAGTAACTGGAAATGAGTAAAACTTTGGAGCTTTCCAAGGTCCG